>SNQJ01S0031276.1:47234-68061 GCA_010110895.2 Picea sitchensis | reverse complement strand
GAGGAATAGATCCATTTTAGAGTATCCCATTAAATGGAGGAAACTATCGACTAAAGATTCCACTTGGGAAGATGAGTCTTTTATACAGAATCATCTAGAGTTACTCAAGCGTTGCAGACAACACTTGTCTGAAGGGGAGGGGCATGTTAAGCCCTAATATTGGCTCATTACCCCTTAATTGGGGCATATTATATTAGTAATGTTATTTTATTTATGTCGACTTTAGGCCATTAGTTGTAATTATACCTTCTAGTCTCCTATATATACCAAGGAGACATTTTAATTTTGAATCATCTTGTACTTGAAAATTTTAAGTGGGGTAAAAGGAGGTTGCCCCCTCGAAGAGGATTATTATCTGAAATTATCTCTTTTTCAAGGCGTTGAGTACTTTTTTTGAGGTTTTTCTATGCTATATTGATGTTTGGTTCTTAACAAACAAGCCCTAACTACTGGCCCTTTTGGAAACACCTACGAAGAATATGCAATATCACCTGAAGTAGCTATAGGGGGTTGCAGGACATAGGTGTCTACAACTAGAGGAAATACAGAGTGGATTCACAGAAATAACACACAACAACTTAGTTTTTTTTATCTTCCTTTAAACCTATTGCACAAGTTATATCTCAGATATAACACAATATTATATCAACAACATATCATAGAGTAAAATAACATAGCATCAATCACACACAACACAATATATACGTGGTTCACCCTCTCTTTAGGTATATGTCCACAGAACTGTGCTTTATGATATATTAAAGGGAAGCATACAGCTCTAACTGCGCTCTTGGCTTGCAGATATTCTCTCTTTCTCTCTTCTCTCCTTCTCCCCTCCCTATGCACCCAGCTGCAGGGTTGATCTTAGCACCCAACTGAAGATGTTACAATAAAAAATGATCTCCACTCAACACCTCTCTCTCGCAATAGTAATCACTCTAAAAATAATAATAACATCAACCTCTATATAACCCATCCCAGGTCCTCTCGACCTTTATTTATATATTACAATAGCTCACTGACAGCCTTACGCCAAAACCTAGGTGTCCAAAACCCTAATTACCAAAACCCTAGGTGTCTAAAACCCTAGGTCAAATTGACCTGTGTTTTCATGGCTTCGCTAGCCTGTCATTCCTTCTTTCTTGTGTGGTGCTCCAAAGTGTCCAACGATGGATTTTTCCACTTGCTGAGTTGTTCTCGATCCATCTTCCTTGTTGATCTGTCATCCTTGATCTCCTCATCCAACAACTTTCTTTCTCCTTCTTTGCTCCATCTTTTCTGTCCTCTTGGCCACTTTGACCCAGTATCAGTCACTATGTCTTCCATGCAATTCATATTTTTCCTTTTCTTCCTTGATCTTCTCTTTCTTCCATAATTAAGGGCCAAGAGGCCCCCAACACTCCCCTATGAATCGTCCCAAGACACTTAAGTTCTGAACTTTTATTTTTGCTTCGTCTTCAGACTGCACAGTGCAATTTGTGCGTTCTTCTCTGTTCCTTCCTTCCCTTGTGCAGACTGTATTTTCTATGTTTGGTACCTAGTTTCAACTGCACCTGGTACCTAGACCCTCTCACTTATACTCTTACTAAGAGCTGCGAGGTAGCTAATTGTTATAATACAATTTCAATCGGCTCCCATTTACCAAACCTTCCTTCCATTCGCCATTCAAATTCTTCAGCTGCGCAGATCCTCCCTCTGTAACATAGGTAATTTCATATGACCCAAGCCAATGCATTCTAAACTTCCCTGGATGCTTCATGAACTTAATGTCATATACCAGTACCATATCTCCTTGCTTAAAGGCTTTCTTCCTGATGTTCCTGTCATGGTAGACCTTTTCTTTTTCCTTCTGTACCTACTGGTGAAATCTTGCAATACATCTATCTTCTTCTAGTTCTACCAACTGCGCAAGCCTCTCTTGCACAGTGCCATTGTCCTCCATATCTGTAAAGGCTACAATTCTGAGACTAAGAACCAAATATTTCATGGGGACAACTGCTTCTAGGCCATAAACCAACTTAAAGGGAGTCTGCATGGTCAACTTCTTGCAAGTGGTTCTGTAGGCCCATAATATTGCTAGGACTCTGAAATCCCAGTCATCCCTATTTAAATCCTAGTCGTCCCTGTTCACACTGCATATCTTCATCAGTGTTGTCTCCAAGATCTTATTGAAAGATTCAACCGTTCCATTCACTTGTGGATGGTAATGGGTACTCTTCTATTGGCGAACTTCAAATTCATGAGTCAGAGCTTCAATACTCTTATTAATAAAGTGTGGTCCTTGATCTCTCATTAGGTTCTTAGGGCATCCAAACCTGGTTATGATATCATCAAATATGAATCGCACAGTTGTAGTTTCACTACATTCCTTAACTTTTGTTTCTTCTGCCCATCTAGTCAAGTATTCCATCGCAGTGATGATGTATCTTGCTCCTATGCACTTTCCTGGGGGATTTATAGGTCCCACGAAATCAATGGTCCATTTCTCAAATGATTTCAAAGTCAGTTGTGGTGCTAAAGGCATCTCATCTCTTCTAGACAGTTTCCCAACTCTTTGGCATAAATAGCAGGCTTTATAGTACTCATTGGCATCTTTTTTGGAACAAGGGAAGACCTAGTGTTCAACTCTAATAGTGCACCAACACGTCCTAACTACTGGCCCTTTTGGCAACACCTGGGAAGCAGATGTAGTCTCACCCGAAGTAGCTATAGGGTTTGTAGGACACAGGTGTCTACAACAATAGGAAATGCAAAGTGGATTCACAGAAATAACACACAACAACTTAGTCTTCTTTATCTTGCTTCAAACCTATTGTGCAAGTTATATCTCAGATCTAACACAATATTATATCAACAACATATCAAAGAATAAAAGAACACAACATCAATCACACACAACACAATATATACATGGTTCACCCTCTCTCTAGGGCTACATCCACAAAACTGTGCTTTATGATATATTAAAGGGAAACATATAGTTCTATTTGTGCTCTTGGCTTGCAAATATTCTCTCTTTCTCTCTTCTTTCCTTCTCCCCTCCCTACGCACCTAGCTGTAGGGTTGATCTTTGCACCCAGCTGAAGATTTTACAATACAAAATGCTCTCCACTCAAAACCTCTCTCTCGCAATAGCAATCCCTCTAACAATAATAATAACATCAACCTCTATCCAACCCATTCCAGGTCCTCTTGACCTTTATTTATACATTAAAATATCTCACCGGCAACCTTATGCCAAAACCTAGGTGTCCAAAACCCTAACTACCAAAACCCTAGGTGTCTAAAACCCTAGGTCAACTTGACCCATGTTTTCAGGGCTTTTCCAGCCTGTCATTCCTTCTTTCTCTCGCGGTGCTCCAAAGTGTCCAACAGTGGCTTTTTCTGCTTGCTGATTTTTCCTCGATCCATATTCCTTGTTGATATGTCATCCTTGATCTCCTCATCCAAGAACTTGCATTCTCTTGCTTCACTCCATCTTTTTTGTCCTCTTGGCCACTTTGACCCAGTATCATTCACTATGTCTTCCTCGCAGTTCATATTTTTTCTTTTCTTTCTTGATCTTCGCTTTATTCCATAACCAAGGGCCAACATGAGGCTTTCCTAAAGCTTCCCAAGTTATTTCTGTCATGATATTCACCTATTTTTCCTCATCCAGAACACAGTCAATGTCGAAGTCACCTATTCTTACTTCTATTTTCTCTTTCTCTTTTAAGATCTTTGATAGATTAGTATCTAAGTGGTTATTCAGGGTTTCTTTCATCTTTAGTAGTATAGTCTCTGATTCTTTCTGGGGTTCTGCCATGGTCTCAGTTTCATGACCTTTCTCAAGGTTTTCCTATCTCATATTCATTATGTCAAGCCTAGGAATCATTCTAGGGCAATCCAAAACTTCATGATCCACATCCTTACAACAAATACAACTAGGTTTTCTACCAGGGAAATCCTTATCAAGATGTCCCGGTCTTCTACAACTGTAACAAAGAGTTAATTCTCTCCTTATTTTAAATGATCCCTAGCCTTTCCTATACTATGTACTAGGATTGTAGTAGCTAACCTGCAAAAAATTCTTTCCAGGATCCTGCATCCATTTGTTAGTCCAAAAATATTTTCTATGCATAAGAATAACATATCTTTCACTTATTTTGTCAGATCTATTCATATCAACTCTTCTTTAATCTAGTTGTACACTACTAGGAAAAAATTTATCAAACATACCTAGATACATACTCTTGAAACAAAAAAATTCACTTATCTTACCCTTTCAATCAAAAAATTTCACTGTTCTTACCTTTAACAAAGCACAAAGCTTACAGATCTTACCGTTTCTCTTCAAATCAGACTTCTTTTCCTAGCACAGACCTTCACCAGTCAAGTAGAGTACTGCGCATTAAATAAACAGATCTAAACACAAATCTTTCACATTTTTAGATCATTTCTTTGCACAGAGCTCCTTTTTCCTTAGTTCCCAGCAATCACAGTTTCAGGTCCCAACAACGGAACCATTTGTTGGCACAAGGGTAGACCCAAGGTTCAACGCTCAAGAGTGCATCGAAAAAACCCTAACTACCGACCCTTTCAGAAATACCTGTGAAGAAAATGAAGTCTCACCTGAGGTAGAGACAGGGGTGGTTGTAGGACTCCAGTGTCTGCAACCTTAGCTAGGACACAGATCTATGATTATAACACCTTATCCAAGCACTTAGAAATTATAATTCATCAGTATTAAACCAATACCGACTTTGAGGGTAAAACCCTAATTATAGAGCATCGTAGTATTCAACCAGATCTTAGTATGTAGAATCACTTAGCACATCAATATGGATAAGATATAACATTCATCCCTATTATTAATCACAAAGAATCAACAAATCTATCTATCATTCATCTATATCAAAGCATCTAAACAAGTAAACATATAAGCACATCAATACATTGCAAAAATCATAGCAACACAACATGTACGTAGTTCACCCCCACCTTGGGGCTACGTCCACCAACTCTTCGCTTCTTTATTAGCCTATGTCAATCTTCTACATGCACAGAGCATCAAAACCCTACTCCGCATAGGACAGGAGATCTAGGCGCACTCCCCCAGGTCCTCCTTCCCCAAGTAGATCTAGGCACAGAGCCTTACACAGTCTGCGCACAAAGCACTTACAAACGACTTGCACTTAGCTCTGCAAGTCTCACATAGCATGCACAAAGCACTTACAACCATTACTTTCACTTAGCACAATTTCACATAGAAGTACTATTCACATATACTCACCTCTCTCCTTACATCACCTAGACTTCTATTTATATATTACAAAATAGGCCTAAGCATGGGTAAACCCATGGGCCAACATCCCCATACCCGTTACATGGTCCCAAAACACAAAAATACCTAAGAGGGGGCCAATATCCCACGATATCTGCTTTAATTTGAACTTCACCTTCGATAGCCTGTCAAAGTCCCAAAATAGGTCAAACATGACTAAGTATCTCCAAAACTTGGTCAAGATCCAACATGGTCCCGACGCAGTATCCAGTGGGTTAAATAAGCAATGTTGTAACAAATTCCTTCAATAGGTCGAAATGCCTCAATCAATATGATTCGAGCCATTATAGTGAAGTCCCAACGGTCCAATGGCGATATTTCTGGTAATAATTGCGTTTATGTTGGCCCTTGACCAAGTTTTTAGGAACACTTGGTCATATTTGACTATTTTTGGGACTTTGACAGCCTATCGAAGAGGAAAAGCAAGGAGAAGCAGAGATTGTGGAAGCTAGACCCCCTTTTGGGTCATTTTTGGGTTTTGGGGGATAATGTAATGGGATTGGGATGTCGACCTATGGGTTTACCCACGCTTAGGTCCACTTTTTTAATTTATAAGTAGAAGTCTAGGCTATGTAAGAAGAATCTCTTAAGTGAAGTTAGTAATGGCTTAGTGCTAAGAGTTGATCTATGTGATAAACATGTAGAGCTAAGTGCAAGTATTGTAAGCGCTGAGTGCACAAATTGAAAGGAGGTTTTGTGCTTAGATCTACCCAAGTAAGTAGGATCTCGCAAGGTGCATGCAGATCTCATGTCCTATGCGGAGTAGGGTTTTGATAGCTTTGTGCTGTAACCGATTGAAGAAGATAATAAAGAAGAAGCATTGGTGGACGTAGCCTCGAGGTGGGGGTGAACCACATAAATACTGTGTGTTGTGCTTTGTGCTTATTCTGATATGTTTGTATTGCTAAGTGCTTAGATATATATTTTCTTATGCTTAATGCTAGTAATATGTATGAATGTTAGATCTGATGTGTATGAATATGCAAAGTGCTTGGTCTACCAGATATGTTCTGTCTTATGTTTCTAAGTGTTGAATTACCTTAGATCTAAGTAAATGTTGTGATGCTCTGTTCCTTTTGCAAAGTAAGATAAGGGTTAAATCTAGATGAATTGTTGATGCTAAGTGTTGTAATCACATATCTGTGTGATGCAGGAGCATCATGATTAGCAAGCATGCGCGGAGGTGGAAGACAGTTGGGACAAGCACCAATGCATCTCAACACATTGTCAAAAGTGTTTTGAAATGTTTTGAAATGAATTTGAGGATATTAAATGAAATAATTAAGTGGAGGGGCACTTATGTATTGTAAATAGATCATGAGTGATTCACTCACATCTATAGTAGGTAGAGGCATTTATGCTACTTAATATCGGTAGGTAGCTTTAAATTCTTAGATTTGACAGTTTAGAGAGTAGGAGGGAAACGAGATATAGACACCCTCATTGTATAGTTGTAATAAGAGAGAAGAATAACATTCAGCTATTGTGGGAGAGAGAGAGAGAAGAGAGTTGTATTTGAAAACACCCATGTATAGAAGTCTTGAATTAATACATGAAGCTTTGATTCAGACTTATGGTGTTGTGATATTCTCTATGTATGTATGTTGAATGCTATGCTTATAGTTGTTTTACTCTTTTTGTTATGCATTTTCTATTACGCTATGTATGAATGATTTCTTGTTGAATGTTTGAAATATGAGAGAGAGAGAGAGAGTAAGGAATGAGTTTCAATTGTTTCTCAACCTGAGTGAGTAAAATTATTGCAAGGAGTGCAGTGAAACGTCTGCAAGGAGTGCGTTGACAAGGGTTCATAGTTTTTATCTCTGAAAGCTCAGGAAGGATAACATTATTCTTATTCTCACAGAAGTGTAAGTTAAGCACAAGAGTCATGCAAGGTGTGTGCAGGCCGAGTGAAGCGTCAGAACTTACAACCTGAGGGAATTGTTGAAAGACTGTTGCTGCAAGGAGTGCACAGAGTCAGAGAGGTTCAAATATTAAAGTGTATTTGAAAAAGTGTTGCAAGGAGTGTGTGCAGGAACCACCCCCAAAGGACTTGAGGATTTTTCAAACAAGTTCAGGAGAGATAGAGTCTTTGAAGTTGTTGAAGAAAAGTCCAAGAGGGTAGTGCCTTAAAGTGTGGAAAGGAGGCATAGTAAATTCATTTTGCAGGTGGACAATTTCCATAAAGAAATACCATGTTCACTTCGCAGGAGTTGTCAAGGAGGAATCAGATGGTCAAAATTCTCCGTGGAGAATCCGTGAAGTCCCAAGAGCTGTCAGATCTTGCAGAGGAGCAAGGAGAGTCACGACGAGTGTTTTCTAAAGTGTAAATCTCAGGAGATATGGGACCATTATATCTCCTGTGAACTCTCATTTCGGAATTCAAGAGTTGAAGGGGAAGAAGAATCCGTGTCAAAGATTGTAGATAGTGGAGACTAGATAGGTGGCGTACTTGTCGACACGGAGGTCAAACCTTTGTTGACCATTTCAGGGTTTCATGAGTTGGAGAACCGAAATCCTTGTAGTGAGATTCGTGAAATCGCAAAGTGTGAAGTCCCGACAGAGTGAGAAGTTCTGTTGTGGGACCAACATTGATAATGAGTCGGAATTCGACATTTCGGTATATCGAAGGATAAGAAGTCAGGATTTTTATTCCGAGACTTCTGAAATTGTGAAGTGTGATATGGTCATGGAGTGAGAAGCCGTTGAAAAGTCAACCTTGGCCGAGCTCACCGGAATTCGACAAATCGGGTTTTGGAGGTTGTGGAGATAGGAAACTTGACATTAGGGATCGCGAAGTCACTGTTGTTGGGGAAAAACACCCTACGAACTAGAAAATAGAGTTAATACTTTGCATGCAGATATGACCGAATAGAAATTACTTTCTACCTTCATCCCTAGATTTAAATCCCCTTTTCTTAGTAAATGCATGGAAATATCAATCTACCTCGTTACCGACATTTGATGTTGATCCTCCGTTGTGCTTGATTACTTGTTCGCAATACTCCTTCCAAAGTTGACCTGCATTCAAGACGAGCAAAAACTATGCATGCATACTACTTATATACTCATGGGTTAGAAATCAAACATAAACTAATCAGACCATAAAAAATTCATGAAGTGGGACGGGAAAAGCATTCTCTTTATTACTTAAAATGAGTCAACTTTACAAAATTTGAGACTGACCACCGCTACTTGAACCTGATCCTGGGCTCCTCTTCTTCTGTCCTTCAACTACTTTGCTTTAAATCTCCTTTGGCATTAGGAAAGGATAAAGGGTTGGGACAATGGAATACGTAAATGGGTAGAGTTTCTTTGCTATATTTTTCCTCCTTCCAAATGGGACCACTACCCCTTCGTTTATAGGCTAAAAGGAGCTAGGTATTTTGACGAACCCTTGGCCATGCATGGCTGGGAGTTTCTGTTAACTCACCCATAGCATTTTGTTCCGTCGACAACTTTCCTTTTTTTTTGCTTTTGAAGGTCCACGCAGGTTGTAGTGGACCTGCTAGTGTGGACACTGTAGATCCATGCGGGTTGTAGTGGGCCAGCTAGCATGGACTTATAAAAATGGAGTTGAAGAGTTGTTTAGTAGTTTTTGGTGAAGAAGGGCTATGAGATGGCCTGACGCCAGGTAAGCATGTCTGGTGCAATTTAGGGTTATAACATATGCCCCCTAATGTGTGAGGTCAGAAGAGCATCTGATGGCCGAAATACATTACTAATCTTTACTAATGTGACGAACGATTGAGCTCAAGGATCAGGAACCAAGAGGTGTCGTATGAAAAATAAAAAATGTCTCACCGAGGCGGGCATACCCATGCTCGGGATAAAATAGAATCATGGCTACCAATCAAATACACTGTAGATCCATGTCAAATAACTATAAAGAGTAGCCGTGAACAATACAAAGCGGAGCTACATCTCGAAATCGGAAAGATATACATATAAAGTATCCATCTTCCAGAAGTTGATTCGGTCTGATGGTTGGAGATGAGATCTTAAGAGCTCGAGCAACAACTTCAAAATCTTAAAAACTCGGGTAGGAGTGTAATATGAGTGTACGACTACACTACCCAGAGGTCTTCGACGGCTCGTCGGTCATGGACTTGATAATCTTGATGACCAGACTGAAGGCTTCAGTGATTTCGAACAAGGACTTGATTGGATGTTCAGGATGGTCGGGTATGAGGACAAGAGACATATTGCAGAGGGGCTGACTCAGGCTTGGTGACAAACTTCCCTTGGATAATCGCATGACAAATGATGAGACTTAGGCAACATGTATGTTAATCATAAGTCTACAAAGTAGGAGGCAACACAAACTCTCCATATGTTTGGAAGGATAACCAAACAGTGGAGGATGCAACTCTATATAGCGAGAAAAATATTCCTAAGGTCATACTACATCCCATAGTCTGATGAACAAACTGACAAATGTTCTTTATTCAAGGGAAACTCATTATGCTGCCAATAAAGAAAATACTTTTCCCTTCCTCTTTTTGGGGTATATTTGATTTTTTTGTTCTTTTCAATAATTGTGGAAAAAGATTAAAGGAATATTACGTTACAAAGGAGGAACGAGTGTTGCAAACATACAAGCTCAAGGCATAAGGACAAGACTGATGTTCTAGTAGAATGATACTCGAGTAAAAATCCTCCAGGTGCCAAAGGTGTTTAGACGCAGAAACAAACTATTACAAGGATGGCATATAAGGTATGATAATGTGGTTAATAAAACACACAATGGTAACGTCCTTCGATGTAATTTTAACGAGCCCATAGAAGGTAAGCTCGGTGGTTTTTCATATTTAGGGAGTCTGAAAAAACATAAAAGGAGACTCCATTGGGTTACTTTTTCGAAGATAGTCTAGTCGGTTCGAAAAAAGGGTAAACTAGCACCGATTAGATGTCGATTCAAAACCATTTTAACAAGTATGACAAGGGCAAGATCACTCGGCTCTTTTTTCATTTTTAAGGAGTCTGAAAAAAGCTTAACTATGGACTCCATCAGGAATGTTCTTCTGGACCAATTTTAACGAGTGTGAAAGAATAAGGTCACTTGGAAATCTTTTCAATTTTAGGGAGTCTGAAAAGATCTTAACTATGGACTCCGTGGGGGTTCCTTCTTCATAAGTTTAGTCCCTCAGGCCCGAAAAAGAGATAAAATTATACCTGAAAGTACTGTTCTATAGAGCTGAAGTTCCATAGAGTATACCTTTGTTCGTGCAGTTGTCTATCCGGACCGAAAAATGGGTAAACTACCGCCAGACATATGTGACATCAAATTTCAGTTTAACGAGCGTGAAAGGCCACAAGATCGCTCAACAATATTTTCATGTTTAGAGGGTCTGAAAAGGGTTTAAAAGAAGACCTGTTTAAGGAACGTTCTTCTGGACCAATCGAACGAGTGTGAAGAAACAAGGTCACTCGACAATCTTTTCATCTTTAAGGAGTCTGAAAAGGGCTTAAAGAAGACTCCATAATGGTTACTTTTCTCAGTTAATCCGGACGAGATCGAAAAGCATAAATGCAGTCTCGCCAGATGTTTCTTTTGGATCTCAAAGTGAGCTTGAAAAACAACAAAGTTAGCTCATGATAGAATCTATGTGGTTCGATGCCTGGCATCTCCTTGGGGGAGCTGTATGCTCCGATGAAAACATTGTCTATGATGTCAGGGGTTCTGGAGATATTGATAGGTATCATTTCAGCAATGGTTGCCATATTACCCTCAACATAGATCTTGTGTGTAGCTAAGGGATTAGTATGACAAGACCTATCTCCAGTCATAATCATGGTGAATTCTCCTGCTTCGATTTGGCTTAACTCTGGGAGGAAATATGATCTGTGATGAAGATCATCCCAAGGTTTGTATGGACTAGTCATTGCTTCGATCACTGCTTTGTCAAAGGGCAATACTAAGTTTAATGAATTGGTGTTAGCGAGAGAACGATGAGCCCAAATAGGCTCTAGAAGTGGATCTAACTCTTGTGCAAGAGTTGGATCAGTGTTAGCTGAAGCTTGTTAGACTAAAGAGTATGCTACTTCAGTGACAGACAAGGGCATGGACATACTCGGGTTCCCTGCCTCATCCATCATGGCTGATGGTGAAGGAAGTATCCATGGATCATCAAAGTAAGTCGTGTGGAACGATGAAACTTGAAAAATATCAACCTTATGGTGATTGGATATAAATTTGTTATCACCCTGCGGAGGTGGGTAATCAAAGGTACCCATCAAAGATGGGTACAAACCAACTCCTATGTTGACAACACCTGGTTGAGGATTATCAATCATTGGGACCATGGATGCCCCCAAATCTGGGTCAGGTCTAGAGAAATAAAATTGATCGATGGTCACTATCCGGCCCTCGTGTGGAAACAAAAAACACGGAAAAATGTAGCAACCACAGCTTGCATAGCATAAGTCCAACTCCGTCCTAACAAGAGGTTATAGTTGAGGGGAGCGTCGACTACCTCTACTTCGACACACACGATCTTCCCTCCTAACTGCACGGGGAAAGAAGGAACGATGCCATGTGGTCGGAATGAATGACCATTGAAAGCAGTGAGGAGAGTAGGTGATGGAGACAAAATGGGTTGGCCAATAGCCTTCCAACATGCCAACGACATAATGCATGTCAAGGAACCCTCGTCGACCACTGTGCGGAAGATATTCCGTGTAAAAATTTTTGTGGGGTAAGCCACTACTATCTTAAATGCTACATGGTAAGGAATACGAGGTTTTAAGTCAATTGTATCTAACATGATGGTACCCAAATTACAAGTCTCAGTAGAGCCCAAAGCGGTTAACAAAGCTTTCCTCTAAGAAGGGAAACTTTGGAGGACCTCCAAAGCAGACATCGCACAAGGGGTTTGTGATAAATCTTCCACCACAAAGTAGTTCTGGGAGGCCCTTGTGTTTGGGTTATGAGAAGCCTTTTTAAATGCACCTTTTGGAATGCATGTCATTGTCTCTCCCAATGTCTTCTCAATCTGTAGAGGAAAACATGGGAGGTCATCTTCTTTTCCCTTCTCAGAAGCACTTGGTTTACTATAATCGTGTGCCCTAGTCGATATGAAAGCATCACCCCTAACCATATATACGTTCGTGGATGAGGGATTGTTCGGAGGTGGGTAGGTTTCTTGGTTGCCCCCTTCCATGCTTGCAGAGGCTTGAGTTAGATTTTGCCCATGTTGAAAGGGATTAGTCAACACTGGTTGTTGTTGCTGTGTGACAAACTTTTGGGCCTCTGCAAGTCGAGGACATAGATGGATCGGGTGTTCTTTCATGCAAAAATTGCAAGGATACCTTGCCTTCCATTTTTCAGTGTTGTCCCTGCCAGCATTATCATTCAGTTTTTTATCCCCCTTACCCTTGTTTCGTTGTTTTTTCTTCCCTTCAGGCTGTTGGGTGGCCTTCGGGTTAGTCGACTGCACTGTGTGTACTTCCGACGTTTGGGTAGGGGGAGCAGCCAAAGCAGTAGTTTGGTTGGATGTTGTGTGTTGTATGGATAACTGTTGCAACTTCTTTGTCAATTGCTCAACGAGCTTGGTTTGTGTTGAACCAAAAATACCATTGGCATGCGGTCCAACTCTCTGTCTAGTTTTATCCAGTATTGAACGTGGCACATCTGGAAAGATGTTGTATAATAAACTGGACTGAGAATAGATGAGCTCAAACTATTGAGCCCTCATGATGGCGTCTTCTTCAGAGAAAACTCTATATGTTGTGACGTCTTTGGATAACTGTGGGACCACAGACTTAAGGAACCACTCAAGCAGGAATGCTGGTGGGACTGGTACTTTGATTAAACTCTTCCAGCATCTCCATTCTTGAATGTGATCAGAGATATGGTTTTCTTTTGTCTATTCGAAATTAGAGATTAGCTCTGTGCCAGCGTCATATCTCATAGGTAACTAGAAATGGTTAAGGAAAGACATCGCCATTTCACCAAAAGAAGAGTATCTCGAGCGATCGAGCTCAATGTACCATTTTGTGGCACTCCCAATGAGAGTACGTTGAAACAATCACAACTGTACAGAGTCACATTTCAATGAGTTAGATGAGCCCCAAAGATGAAAGGTAGTCACATGATATCCTGGATCTTCATTAGGCTTGGCTTCAAACTTTGGAATGTTTGAAGGCAACTTCGTCGGCATAGGAGGCCAACGCGGATCGTGACAAATAGGGTCATTGAACAACCTTGTAAAATCTGGCAAGTGTAAAGTTTCCAGGAATGGTAGTTTGGGTTGCTGTTGATAACCTCGGAAAAAGGGTCCTAGAGTTTGACTAACACCAGGTTGCCAGGAAAAGTTTGGCTGCTGGCCCAGATTCTGGTAGAAACCATGACCCTAGCCAGTGTAAGGATTTTGCATCTGTAGAGACATCATTGGTTGATTTCCCAAATAGGACATGGATTGTTGGGCATGCATTGTATTTGGAGGAATTTGGGAAGGATTACCCCATGCTGGTCCCATGGGGATAGGCATAGTAGTTTGTTCGGGGTTCCATTGATTATGGAAAGAATTACCCCAGATCGACATTTTGGAGGAGGGAATGAATCCTTGCCCTGAATTCCAAGGGCCTGCTATGTTTGCCCCCTGTGCAGGAATAGTACCCTACCCAGGAGTAGATTGTCCAAAAATGGAGTTTCCCCCAGTCAGGAAAGCGGCTGAATAGAAGGTGTTGTTACCAAACGTTATGTTCCAAGAAAACGGTGTCGAACCTACCGGCATACTATGCGAAGGTGGTCCTTGACTCCCCGCTCTAAATAAACTATTGTGTGTAGGTTTCCCGGTGGATTGTTGATGCGAACCACCGAGTGAAGGGGACGAAGGAGGGATATGACCTCCTACGTAAGGAAAAGTGTTAAAAGGGACAGGAGTGCCCCCCATGTGACCTTGCAGAGGAGCGCTAGAGCTCCCTGCCCCCAGACCCAAAGTCTGTAAGGTGGAGTAGGACAGTACAGGACTTGTACCCAAACTAGGCATACCGTATGAAAACGGAGGGCCTATCACACTAGGTGTAAAAGGGGTTTTGGTCACCACCAAAGACGGGTTCAAACCACTGTGCAAAGTAGTTGCGATCGAGACCATGGTGGCTCGGACCGATGACGGTAGGTTAGAAGATGACTCTCCTGTGGTGACAACCGTGGTGGGAACTAAAGAATTCCCATAAGAAGTAACAACATTTGTTTCTATTGCTGTGTGCGACACTGTCTAGCACTCGTGAAATTGAATTGGTACAATAAAAGGTCCCAAGAGATTAGTGATTAGGGTTTCAACCGAGCCAAGAGTGGTTGCTTCAAGGTCCAAAATGATCGATTCCTTTGGGGGTTGTTCAGGCACAATGGTTTGTAACCCGATCGCTTCAAAAGACCCTTGTTGGTCTAGCTTCCACCTTAATGGTGGCGGAGGTGGCTCCAGTGTAACCGGCGGTAGGCCAAGAAGCCGTCGTGACCAGCGGAGATCGGGATCCTCCACTATGTGAGATTATCCAAGACACTCTAAGGTAGTCTAAACGCTCAAAAGTAACACACACTAAGAAAAAAGTCCCTAGAAGATAAGACAAGCAAACACTAAATTAATTAGAAGAATTGTTACAACAACCAACACTAGAGCAACTTACCGGTGCAAGTGCGACTCGAACACGGAAGCACCCTCCGGGTATACTCTGCAAAGTGTGGCTCGATGTCTATCCTAGGTACCGCATTATACCCCCGCAGTCACCTGTGTATGTCCCTAACAAAGATTGGCAACAAGCTTGCCAACACGCAAATAGTCACCAGGCGGGTACAGTCGAAAGTCGAGTAGACCACAATGAGCAGGGTATCGAGCTCAAAACCTATCAAGGGTATCAAGAGAAAATGGTCCAGAAAAAAATTGAGGACCTTGAACGGATTTGAGACCCATGAAGCCCCGTGGAAAATGCAAACGACGGAATCCCAAAATAAGCCCTCTATATGTGTTCTCCACTACGATTGGTCCAGCTTTGGAGGGATTATCTCCACTACCTTTCCACACATGACCTCATGTTTATCCACTGTGTTAGAGGGGGTTCCTAGATAACTTCCATGAAACTGGACTTAGACACTCCCTATCTCAGACTCCAATGTTTGATTTAGAATGGCCTTAAAGAGTTTCCTCTCCAACCTAATCCAAGGCCCTAGTCCTGAACTAGTTTGTGAACCCTACAAACATAAAAGTCTAGTAGATTTTAAATTTAGTGTTACTTTTATGGATTTGTCTTATGTCAAGGGGTATGAGGGTGAAACTGATGATGTGTAAAAGACGAAAGAAAAAAATGAATAAAAAAGATGGAAACAAAACTTTTACTGAATGCAAAATTTCAACAACTTTTCAAAAGAAAGATTTTTTAACTTTTCTAAGATTTTGGACAACAAAATCAAAGGAATTTCACTCGACTACGAGCTACTTATGATCTAAGTGAACTGCAAAAAATTATGAAATAAAAGACTTTTCCCTAGCTAATGATGCAGAAACACACTCTTCAACCAAAGAAGAAAACGAAAAGAGATTTTTATTTATTTATTTAAGTGATAGTAAAGAAAGAAAGGGAAAATATCGACAAGCAAAAAACCAAGAAAAACAATTCTGGCTTAAAGCACAGATCGCAAAGAATCAGATTAAAAAATCACACAATAGTAATTGTAAAAACAATGACTCTCACACTTGTCTAAAAACCGTAAAAAAAAAATTATTTTTCTGACAACGTTTTAAATGAGAAAAAGAAAGCTAAGGGTAAAAATAATCCTAAGCTACTGACTATTCAAACATAGATTCAAACACCCGAGAGGAATAATTCTTATCAAAGGAGGGGATGACTGCCCCACCCTGAATAAAAAGTAGCCTGTACAAGCACGCGACTGTTACTCAAACACCACACATGTGAACGCGTGCTGAACAGAGACAGAGGGGGTGTACATGCGGGATGACCTTGTACAGGCCGCGTGTATATCTAAACTCTAAGAAAAAATGAAAAAAGACAGACCAAACCAGGAAGAGACCTTTGGTATTGATAACTAGGATCCCTTGAAGGCTTGGATACTCTTTCTAACAAAAAAACAAATAATTCAAGGAAAAAATAATAAGGAAAAAACAATCTAAGATAGGACTGTTAGCAAACAGGACTCAGACAGAATTCTAGAAAACCCCCTGAGAATATGTGATTCTAACAGGGAAGAGGAGGACTGCCTCTGAGGTTCTCTAAACTCCTACATGCTACTTCTATCTCTACAGCTAGCGTTCACACATGGGCTATAAGAGGATAGGGTGCAGGTACACACATGAAGGCCTTGTGCAGGTCGCGTGTACCTATGTGGGTCCCGAAAAACACAGTCAAGCAAAAGTCAGGGAAAGATGGTATGGAAAACCAGACTCCCTGCTAGCTTAGACTTTACAGAAACGAAAAGAAAAAATAGGCAAGAAAAACTAGTCTTTAAACTACCCAAAAACTAAATAAACTTCCAGGAACCCTAGATATTCTCCCCAGTATGGTCGCCAATTCTGTTGTTGAGGGAAAACACCCTACGGACTAGCAAATATAATTAAGACTTTGTATGCAGATATGACCAAATAGAAATTACTTTCTACCTTCATCCCTATATTTAAATCCCCTTTTCTTAGTAAATGCATGGAAATATCAACCTACCTCATTACTGGCATTTGATGTCGATCCTCCATTGTGCTTGATTACTTGTTCTCAATGCTCCTTCCAAAGCTGACCTACATTCAAGACGAGAAACAACTATGCATGCATACTACTTATATACTCACGGGTTAGAAATCAAACATAAACTAATCAGACCATAAAACGTTCATGAATTGGCATGGGAAAAGCATTCTCTTTATTACTTAAAATGAGTCAACTTTACAAAAGCTGAGACCGGCCACCCCTCCTTGAACCTGATCTTGGGCTCCTCTTCTTCTGTCCTTCAACTGCTTTGCTTTAAATATTCTTTGGAATTAGGAAAGGCTAAAGGGTTGGGACAATGGAATACGTAAATAGGCAGAGTTTCTTTGCTATATTTTTCCTCCTTCTAAATGGGACCCCTACCCCTTCTTTTATAGGCTAGAAGGAGCTAGGTATTTGGATGAACCCTCAACCATGCATGGCTGGGAGTTTCAGTTAACTCACCCATAGCTTTTTGTTCCGTCAGAAACTTTCCTTTTTTTGTGCTTCTGAAGGTCCACACGGGCTGTAGTGGGCCTGCTAGTGTGGACACTGTAGATCCACGCGGGATGTAGTGGGCTAGCCAGCGTGGACTTTTAAAAATGGATTTTTTAGAAGAGTTGTTCAGTAGTTTTTGGCAAAGAAGGGCTATGAGATGGCCTGATGTTAGGTAAGCATGTCTGGTGCAATTTAGGGTTATAACAGTAACGAGTTATGAAGTTTTGAAATCACGAGAAATACGACCAAATTGTTTGGTCAGAGGGAGATTGGAATTGATGCTTCGTGTTTGAATCACGTTGGCTCAATTCATAAGGAACTGCAGAGAAGCACCATTTTATGTGTGTGGAATTCCCCGAAGAGGAGTTGAAGAGTCAAATTTGACTCAAGGGCAGGAATTTAGAATGATCCTGTAGTGGACCTTGACCCGAGGGTTGGGGGTCTACGTCAAAATTTGGTATCAGAGCATAGGAGAATTTTCTTTTCTTTCTGTAGCAGGGAAAGGAGAAACTTTACAGCCATGCCACCAAGAAGAAGAGACAGGAAAACACCCGATCCACCAGAGGAGAGGGAAATTCCAAGAGGAAGGGGTAGGCAGATGCCTGATCCAGCCATGGAGAGAGAGATGCATGACCTACATGCCAGACTCGAGGACATGGAGATAGCATAAAGGTGCACAGTCAGTGTTGGAGATGTCAGTGAATTTGAAAGTGAAGATGAAGCTGGACAAGAAATAGAAGAAGTTGTAGCAGAATATGTAGCAAATGAACGCCTACTCAAGGTTGTTGCAAAGATGGGTGCTAGAGACAAAATGGACATTCCAGTATACGAGGGAAACCTGGATGTTGAAGAGATTCTAGACTGGATTAGAGCTCTAGACACATATTTTGACTATGAAGATTTCGAGGAAGACAAAAAGGTCAAACATGCAGTCACAAGACTTAAAGGACATGCAACATTGTGGTGGGATGAACTACAAGCTGACAGACACTACAAAGGCAAGCAAAAAATCAAGAGTTGGGATAGAATGGTCACGAAGATGAAGGCGAAATGCATACCCAAGGATTACCAAATCACTCTATTTCGAAGGATGCAAAATTTGAGATAGAAGCTGATGTCAGTGAAAGAGTACAATGAAGAGTTCTACAAGCTAAACATCAGGGTAGGTCATCGCGAAAGTGATGATGAAAAGGTTTCCAGGTATATGAATGGTCTGAGATATGACATTCAGGATGAGATGAGCATGATGATTATTCAGACTATAGAATATGCTTATCAGATGGCTCTGAAGGCTAAAGAGAAGCTGAGCCGAAAGCAAATTCAAAGAGGCCGAGGCAGAATTCAACCCAAAGGCAAAATAGTTTTCAAAGATAGGAATCAGAAGCCTAAGGAAGAGTGGAAGAAACCTCAACCTCAACCTCAAACTGAGAGAGGTGGAATCTCACAGAGAGGGAAGTATGCCAAGCAGAGAGGACAATATGTTGATAACAATACTTTTCCTCATGCTAGAGGAAGAGGAAGAGGTAGAGGTGGAATAGTAAAATGCTTCACGTGTGGAAAGAATGGACATAAGTCTTATGAATGTCTAGATAAGAAGAAATAAGGTGGTGAGACTCACATTGCTGAAGCACAAAGGAGGAATGTTGAAGCAGAAGATGCTGAAGGCAGAAGATCACTAGTGATGAGGAAGGTTCTCTTAACGCCAGAAAAAGAGATGGAGAATCCAGTGCAAAGGAATAGTCTTTTTCGGACTGCTTGCAAAACCAAAGACAGGGTATGCAAGGTCATCATGGATAGTGGTAGCACAGACAATCTTGTTTCTACAGAGATGGTAGAAAATCTAGAGCTGGAGATTATTGAACAGCCAAGTCCATACAAAGTTTCAAGGCTACAAAAAGGACATTAGGTAAATGTCACTAAACAATGTTTAGTTGAATTTAAGATAGGAGGATATAACGATAACATATTGTGTGATGTCATTCCCATGGATGTTTTTCATCTATTGCTGGGTAGACCGTGGCAATATGACAAAAATGTGGTTCATGATGGGAGGAAGAACACATATACCCTAGAGAAGAATGGGAGAACTCACATGTTGTTTCCGATTAAGGATAAAGAGGTGAAACCTGAAGTAAGCAACACTGTACTTCTCATGAGTGGGAAGGAACTTCTCACAGAGGTTAAGAATAAGGAAGATACACAATTCATTGTGGTCAGGAAACCTAGAATTGTTTTGACCAGCACAAGAATGGATGATTTACCAGAGGAAATCGAGAAGTTACTGGAAGAATTTGTTGATATAGTAGTGGACGAACTACCTCGTTCATTGCCATCGATCAGAAGTATAAGTCATCACATTGATCTCATACCTGGAGCTAGTTTACCAAACAAAGTAGCGTACAAATTGATGCCGCGGGAGAATGAAGAGGTCAAAAGACAGGTCCAGGAATTAATGGACAAAGGGTTGGTTAGAGAAAGATTGAGTCCATGTGTTGTTTCGACAGTACTCAGTCCAAAGAAAGACAGAGGCTAGAGGATGTGTACTGACTTGAGAGCGATCAACAATATTACCATCAGATACAGATTTCCATTGCCAAGGATGGATGATTGGATGGATTGCTTGAGTGGAGCGAAATTTTTTTCGAAGATTGATTTGAAAAGTGGATATCATCAGATCCATATGAGAGAAGGTGATGAATGGAAAACAACCTTCAAGACTAACGAGGGGTTGTATGAATGGCTTGTTATGTCATTTGGCTTAACAAACGTGCCAAGTACCTTCATGAGGTTGATGAATGAAGTCTTGAAGGATTTCATTGGAAAATTTGTCATTGTGTATCTTGATAACATACTGATTTTCAGTAAAATAGAGGTAGAGCATCTGAAACATTTGGCTACAGTGATGCAGAGGCTACAACAAGAGAAGTTGTTGATAAACATGAAGAAATCTTCATTCAAGAAGACAGAGCTCATTTATTTAGGTTTTGTTATTTTTGCAGATAAGTTGAAGATGGATCCAGATAAGGTGGAAGTAATTAAGAATTGGCCATCACCGAAGAGTATATTCGAGGTAACAAGTTTTCATGGATTGGATATTTTCTACAGGAAGTTCATTAGGAATTTTAGTGGAATTAGTGCACCAATGATGGACACAGTGAAGAAGAGACACAAGTCTTTTCACTGGACAGAAGAAGCTGAGAAAAGTTTTAATTTGCTGAAAAGGAAAATCATGGAACAACCAATTTTGGTGCTCCCAGATTTTAAAAAGACATTTCAATTTAAATGTGATGCAAGTGGGTTTGCAATAGGGGC
>SNQJ01S0031276.1:11532-38050 GCA_010110895.2 Picea sitchensis | reverse complement strand
TTTTATGGGTTGTGATGGCTGATCAAGTACTGCATCTGTGGATGCAGGTGATCATTTTGAGGATGTCGGTGCATTGGAGAGAGAGGGACTGGTATCACCTGAGGGAGGTAGTGAGGAATGAGGATCCGTCGGTCCGAGACACTTTGGCAACTTGTGGGTTGTTGAAGTTTTTTTATTGCTCATGGGTGAGGTCGCAGGAGTATTTGATGCAATTCCTGCTTGCTATGTGAAGCCTAGATTTGCATTGCTTCATTGTGTGGGGTGAGTAGCTGCCCTTTACGGTGATGGAGGATATATACCTTTTGACTGGGCTCCCTTTTTAGGGAACTCCATTGTCAGCGGATCCCGTATTACCTGGGGATGTGCAATTGACTACTGTAGCCCGGTGGTATTGTTCAAGGGAGCATTTTATGTCAAGCTCCATAGTGAGTATTGAGGTGATGGACACCCTTAGGCATTGTTGTGTGGCAGTGATGATAGTGAGGGTTTATGGGTCTCTTGCGACTCAATAGATCAGTGGTGGTCAACTGAGGGTGATGGAGAGGGCACTGACGGACAAGCAGTTTTCCTGGGGGCTGATGCTCCATGCCAAGATGGTAGGGTAGCTGGATAGGTGTCAAGCTACTGACTCAGGGGAGTCTTCCTTTGGGTCCATCTTGGTGGCATGGTTCTTGGAGAGGGTGTTTATGTTGCGCCCAAGATTTCTGTTGGATGCACCTGGTCTGTGAGAGCCGCGGTTGCGACAGTGGGTGACTATTTTGGTGCACCACAGTGGTGGGGAGGGAGGCCATTATTTCATGGCCAAGGTTGCATGGATGTGGCATCAGATGGCACAGATTATACTCTAGTATCCATACATTGGAGTGGACTTTCAGGGTGACCCAGAGATAGTGTTACCTCTGGGAGAGGTATTCGACCATAGAGGTACGATCTTGTTCTTTGATATTTTGTAGATAGTGTAGCATGTTTTGATGTGTATAGATGGATGCTGAAATTATCATTTGTTTGTTTTGTGTGAATATTTGCGACCTCGTGGTCACAAGGTAGAGTTGATTAGAGCATCAGTTCGTCAGCAGCCGGTGAGACCTCCTTGGGGAAAGCCACGGGCAGGAGAGAGATGGTGGTGGGATGATGTTGGGGTGTGGACTGTGGAGGATGAGAGGGTGGCCAAGAGATGCTAGTTTGATGATCTAGGTGCAGGGCCATCGCATGCTTCTTCAGCAATGACTGAGGGAGAGTTTATGAATTTTCACTGCCGACTAGAGGCGGTACTACAGGGAGTACCTAAGGGGATGTGGATACGTATCCAAGATGAGGCGATCCTGGAGCATTGCATTGGACTTTCAGGGGAGTCGCGGACTCTAATCCACAGGGAAGCAGTGGCAGGAGCAGCGATGACTAGGCGGTTTCCCCTAGGGCCTGAGGGACTGATAGTTGGTGGGGTACCTCCTCCAGAGGGAGGACCTGATGCTGGTGCTTTAGAGGTGCCATGAGGGCCTCTATATATGTATTTTTGTATTTTGTATAGGCTGGTGAGCCCATTTTGTATATGGTGAGGTGACATCATTTTGTATCTATAGGAGTGAGGTGGCTCACCGACCTACGAATGTTGTACATGATGTACTATTTTTTGTAAACACTGATGGCACATTGACCAACATATATATATATGATATGCATTTTGGGATCGTTGTGATGTTCACATGTGTTGATGTTTTTTAATGTTTTTTATGGTGTCTATTCTATATGCTGTGACAGACTTTGGGATGGTTATGCATGTGTAGTGGTGTCTTGATGTGATAAATGCCAATCCAACACTAGGTTAGCCATATTATCTGCTATTTGATTAAATTGTCTGGGAATATGTGTAAATGTAATTGAATCAAAATGTCAAGATAAGAGTTTAACTTGCAGGTATTTTCGAAAGAGGCAAGGATCGCGGACACGATACACATTGTTGAGCTAAAGGAAAACAAGTTGAGAATCTAAAAAGAGGATACTGGCCTCGATGAGGAGGCTAATGATGGCTGTGTACTCTTTTTGGTTGTTGGTTGCTGAGCCCAAACATATGATGCTAGAGTGGAGAAGTATGTGTGAGGGGGCATAGAGGGCCCAAGAGGCCGAAGCGAGATTATGTGTGCATCGGCTCGCTTCGTTGGCGTAACTAATGTGGTAGGCCAATGGAGGAGGCATCTGTCAATAACACAAATGGTATATCAAACATAAGGCATGGAAAAGGAAGATTAACAACTCTAAAAATCATACAAAAAAGAAAAATCCTAGTGTAGAATGGCTACGCTTAGGCGTAAAATTTATTTAAGTACAACCTGTTGACGGGTTCTTTGAGGGGATGGAATTCAGGAGAGGAAAAAATGTATGTGCCTTTAGTGAGGCAATGTTGAATGATGTAGGGTCCATTCCGTAATGATTCAAGCTTACCATGGCCGAGGGTATCATGAGCGATATTGTAGGCAAGGATGAGATCGCCTTCGCTAAATGAGAGAAGGTTAACGTGGTGGTCAAAGGTGGCCTTCGATCATTTTTTAGCTGCCTAATTGTTCTATAATGAAGACTGACGATCTTCATCCAATGACTCTAAGTTCAGCAAGCACTTCTCCATTGGAGTAGTGTTGGGTAATAGCTCAATAGTGGTGCGTAATGTGGGGATAACGCATTCGATGGGAAGAGTGGCTTCGACCCCATGGACAAGATGGAAAGGTGTGAATCCAGTGGCTATTTTGACTGCCATGCGGTAAGCCCATAGTTCATAGAACAACATATGGTGCCAATTTGTCTTATGTTTGTTAACCGTGCATTGTAACATGGTTTTGAGGACCTTGTTGACCGCTTCTACCTGTCCATTGGAATAAGGGTAGTATGGGGAGGCAAACTTGTGGGAGAAGCCTAACCTAGATGTAAGTTCAACGAAGATCTCATTCTCTAAGTGTTTTCCATGATCAGAGAATAATTGCAATGGGACTCCAAAGTGGGTGATAACATGGTTAAAGAAAAAATGTGATGTGGTGTCAGCGGTGTTGTTGAAGGTGGGCATGGCTTCGACCCACTTGGTAAAGTAATCGACTACCACAACGATATATTTTTTTCCATTGCTAGACAGTAGGTTACAGGTCATGAATTCGATGCCCCATTTGCAGAAGGGGCCAGTAGTGATGACTAGGTGGAGAAGAGCGGGTGGCGCTCGTGCTTTATTGGTGTACAGTTGACATTTATCGCATCGCTTTACCACATGGATGCAGTCGTGAAACAATGTGGGCCAAAAGTAACCTTCTCGGATGATTTTTTGGGTGGTGGACATGCCTAAGAGGTGACCTCTGCAAGCACCACTGTGGCAGTCATTCAAGACTCGATCGGTCTCGTCAATTGTTAGAAATTAACGGAGGATGGTGTTGACCCCACGTTGATACAGGATGTCTCCAATGAGGAGATAGCGAGGGGCCTGATGGCGAATGTGCCAACGATCATCTCCCGAGAGGTGAGACCCAAACTTTTGTGTTCAAAGGTAAATGAGTAAGTCTTTGTACCAAGGGTCATCCAAGGAGATGTAGAATAGGTGTTCATCGGGGAAATCTATATTGATGGGGGAACTTGTGGCATCGGATGGAAATGTCATGATGAGTTCAGTGAGAACCAATGACTTCTTTCTTTTTGGAGTTGAAAACTCTAGATCGTACTCCTGAAGGATGATGATCCATCGAGAAAACTTGTCGTTAATTTGCCATCAACTGAGCAAAAACTGCATAGAGTTGGAATCTGCCACAACTTTGGTAGTGCGAAGCAAGATATAATGACGCAGTATCTGGACTGCAAGGACAACTACAAGGGTGAGTTTCTCTTCATGATTATACTTCAGGGGTGGTCCTGAAAGGTTTTTACTAATGTAGTAAATTACATGCTCTCATCCATCATCCCCTAGTTGTACAAGGACTCTTGCTACGGAGACGGTTGAGGTCGATAAGTAGAGGATATAGTCGCGATCATAGTAGGGTGGACTAAACAAAGGGGCGTTAGAGAGTGTCACTTTCAAATCATCGAAAGAGGCTTGAGCATGTTCATCCCATTGAAATGGGATATCATGACGTAGTAAGCGAAGGAAACCATGTGCACGAGTGGCGTAGTCAGGGACAAAGCATCATAAAAAGTTGGCTTTGCCTCGTAAGCTCTATACTTGGTGTAGATTCCAAGGTGGTGGAATTTTTGTGATGGCTTGGACCTTGAGGGGGTCCACTATGATGCCGTGTTGGGAAACGATGAACCCAAGAAGGTGGCCAGTGGTGATGCGGAATACACACTTGAGAGGATTCAAGCGGATGTTGTACTGACGACATCGTTGAAAGACAACTCGTAAGTCATCTAGATGTTGTGTTCATTTTTTGGAGCGAGCAATGAGGTCGTCCAAGTAGGCGAGGATGATGCAAGCGAGTTCATGGCACGTTGGAACATCGCACCTGCATTTTTTAGTCCAAAGGGCATGACTCGATACGCAAAAGTGCCCCATGGGGTGGTAAACATGGTTTTATATTGATCCACTGGGTGGATCTGTATTTGATTGTAGCCAGAGAATCCATCCATGAAGGACACGATTTCGTGGCCAGCGCATTCATCAATAATTTGGTCAATGAAAAGCATAGGAAAGTTGTCTTTGGGACAAGCGTGATTAAGATTGTGAAAGTCAGTACAGACGCGAATGGTGCCCTGTTTTTTGTTAATAGGGATAGGGTTGGAGACCCATGATGTGTAAGCGATAGGGTATATAAATATTGTCATGTGTAGTTTTTCAATTTCTGCTTTGATGGCCGCTGCTTTGGATGGGTGCAGTGGACTTTGCTTCTGAGGAATAGGGGTGATGTCAGGCCATGTGTCAATATGATGCTCAATGATAGAGGGATCTAGGCCGGGAATCTCTGTGTATGACTAGGCAAAAATGTCTTGGTATTCCTGAAAAAGGGCTTTGTAGGCTGTAAGTTCTTCAGGGAAGCATGCAATGCCTATGGTGATTTCCTCTATGACCTCGGTTTTGATGAAAATATCGATTTTGATGGTGGGGGAAATGTTGGCCATGTTGCCTTCTTCAAAACCGTCGAGGGTAGGGATAGGGTTATTGAACCAATCTATATGCCCTGATGGTATAAATTCTTTGGTTTCGATGGCACAAATGGGGTTTTGGTTAGGAGGCATAAAGGAATCCTGAGAAAGAAAGAGTGCTCTTTGATGTAGCGCATTCCAGGGGCAATCGAGTGTAGATAGTTCTTTGAGGATATCTTCATCGCAATGGAATATGCGAGAATATAAAGGGTCCGGGGAAGAAGTGTTGGTGACTATAACCGTGTGATTGTCTTCTGGTGGTTTTTGGGCACGAGACATGATCATTTTCATGACATTATTATACACTTTTTTCCATATGTACATATGCGTTTTTCATCTTTCAAAGGAGATTTTTGAAGAATTTTATGATAAAATGGTATAATTGGCATGAGGTATGTATAATTCGTGTTTTGGGATTCAATCAAGTTTAATTTATCATATTTTATGGTTTCCAAGAGTTAATTCATGTTTTTTTGCTATTACAGGGAAAAACGCACCATGTTTCTTGGTCCGACACTTGATCCAACACTCGTTCTGGTACTTGATCCGGCACTCGTTCCAGCACCCAATATTGCACAAAAACACAAGGCGAGTTGGCGGTTATGTTCTTGGTGGCCAGTGGTGGAAATATCAAGCACATGGGTTTTGTTTTTCATTGTCCCCTCCAACTACTAAGCTCAAGACAACTCGATTTCAGTTGTCCAAAGAGGGTGATTATTGGTTTCATCTGTTTTGTTAGTTATGGACGCATTTATTGTAAATTGTTGAATTTAGAGGTGGTTCGACCCTCCTATGGTCGACCACCTGGGTTGTAAACCTATAAATACTACTAGGATGATCATTAGATTGTTAAGAAAGAAGAATAGCCATCATATTGGAGATAAACTCGTTGTACTTTGTTTTTCATCTTTCACATTGCCATAATAGTGCCAGAACTACGTTTTTTACTTTCATGGTGAATTTGGCCTGTTAAGTTCATGGTGTGCTTGTAGAGGGTAGCCACGACTTGTTGAGGGACCCACCAGCAGTCTGGTGACTATCTTTATGTTCTTTTATGCATTTCATAATTTAATTAGTTTGTTGTAATTTTCTGTACATGCATATTTTGTTAACTAGTTTGTTGTAGCTTAATTGTTTTAATTGTTTTGTAGGTTAGATGATGATATATATTAACATGCAGTGATTTTGTAGAGTAGGAAAATAATTGCAAGTCTCTTCACTAACCCCATAAGCATCTAGATATCAGATTACACTTTTATTTATGATCTTACAATCAAGTTTAAAACAGAGTTGTTTTTAGAATAATACAAAGTTCTATTTGGGGTTCATTTGACAGGGATCTTTGATAGATGGATAGATTTAATTCTAGTTCTTAATCATAGTTTTCTTATCTTAGTTTTAGATAGAATTCATTTGTTTAGTTGTTGGTTAATTCTCAATTTACTTTTTAATAAGCATAGTTTAATTTCTATTTTTAATCTATTTTCTTATCATAGCTTGAATGATTAAAATAGACATAGTATAGATTTATTTCATGCAATTTCCTTTCATAGATTAAAATGCAATTGAATTCCTTAGTTAGATAATGATTATCTCATTATGATGTTAATGGTTTGTACATAAATATGCAGGGTATTTAACATTACTTTTATCATGGCTAAGTTTTCATTGGACTGCTTACTTCACACCTTTCATTTTTCCATTGAAATTAGTATTGAGCTTATACCATTAGAACTGTCTTTTGTTGTCAAGTGTCATCGAGATATCATCGGTCACCACCGAAGGTATTCACACAACAACCAACATCAGATTTGAGTGTTTCATAGATTAAAGATAGTTTCTTGCTTTCGTAGATTAGATAGTTTCTTGTTTTCATAAGTTTAGTTGTTAATCTTTCTTGCTTCCAATAGAATATATTTCCTTTCATGCATTGCATTGAGCATTTAAATTTCCTTTCATGCAAGAAAAATAGTTTTGCATTAGGCATTTAGTTCACTTGCCTCTTAGGCTAGGTAGTTTTTCAATGAGAAGTCTTTGCTTACTTGTCCCTTTGCTTTAGTAGGTTAGTTAGGTGCTTTCACTTGCTTGTCTATTTGCTTTAATAGGTTAGATAGGTGTTTTTTCTTACTTTCTTATCTATTTTCTTTCATAGGATAGTTTCTCATTGAATGTAGGTTGGCAAGTTAAAGAAGTTTTCTTTTGTCATTTGTTTATTATGCTTAGTATTTTGTTTTTTCTTATTGTTTTCCTTACATAGAGTTTTTACTTTCTTTCTTAAGAACTATCCATCAGTCCTTGGCCCAAAAGTGCTTAGGTTACCTAGTTTTCATTTTTCCTAGTAGGGTTTGTTCATTAGATAGGTTTGCTTGAGTAGATTAGCCCTAGATAGTTGCTTTATGTAGTTATACTATACTCCTACCAACCTTTTACCTTTGGCATATATTTTGCTACAACTCTAAGTTTACTTACCCGGGGTTGACAATTTAATTGAGGGTAGTTTAGTGTCTTTTTTTAGTACATATAAATCACCTAACATTTTGGTGTCGTTGTCGAGGAGTTGTCTTAAGGTAAGAAGGAGTTAGGAAATAGATCATTCCTAGACCTTAGCATTAGATTGGTGGCAGGGGAACTTTAAGATGAGAGGTAAGAACCTGCGCATCTGCTTTTATAGGCTCTCCCATACCCAATCTTAGTTTTTCCTTTTTATTTTTGTTTTTCATGAATAGACCTAGAGATCCTCAGCGTAGATACATTAAATCTAAGTCATAAATTTCAACTAAGGTTCCTTCCGATCTCTTTGGGGGAAGGAACATTCCACTTGTAAAATCCACAGACCAATACCGAAAAATAGGAGCTAGCTCAACCCAAAGAGCTAAGATAGTCTCTGAGAAGACTAACACAGGGAGCACTATAGAAAAATAAATTGAAGCATCAATCATACTGGGACAGGAGGCAAGAACATTCGAGTCTTCCAAAAAACCAAACAATACAACCTTTGCTTTTACACCACCACCAGGAAATCCTAACTTTGAGGACATCATAGACCCTGAACAGGTGAATCTTTTGTTTGGTAGTTCAGCTAATGTAATTATCTCTCAAATTGACATTGAAACTTTGGCACTGATAATTTCAACCGGCTCGAGTAGAGTCCTAGACATCCAATCAGTAGGAAGACCTTTTCATCAAAGGGAAACCTTATTCTCTTCAAAGATAAGACCACTTAGGTACTCTCTTTTTGGAAACCAAGCCAATATGGGTGATCAAGAGGACCATAACAATGTAAGACATGGGGAGGAAGAAGAAACTAGAAACCAAACCGAAACTGCCTTCGAGTTTCTGATTTTAGACACCACTCCAAATATCAACATGAAGAATATTCCTCTCTTAGCACTGCCTACCTTTTATTGTAAAAATAGTGAAGATCCAGACACCTTCCTATTTGAATTTGGCATCTTATGTAGAAGCTACAACTATGTGCAAGATGCCTAGAAATTAAAACTTTTTCCTGCCGCCCTCAAAGACTCTGCACTAAGATGGTTCATGGGGTTGGGAGAATCTAGTATTAGGTCTTGGAAATCCATGAAAGACATATTTCTTAAGAAGTACCAAGACTACTGCAAGACCAAAGAGTCTTGTAATGACATCTTTAAAGTCCAACAGTTAGAAGATGAGACCCTTGAAGACTATATGGAAAGATTTGGTTATATCTCCCAGAAGTCAAAATACCATGACCTCCCAGAGGATGCAGTTAGGGCTCTTTTCCTTAAGGAAATTTTACAAGAGTATCTAGAGATGCTTAACCTGATGGTAGTAGGTGATATTTCTCATAAACCATTTTCTGAGATATGTGAAATGTGTAAAAACTATTCAAGGAGTAGAGCCAAAACATGAAAGAATGTTCGGGACCCTTACATTAGAATCTTAAAACCAGTTAGTTCAGGTGGCATCACAAGAGAAAAGATAGGGAACCTTCTAGAAAACTTTAAAATAGATATCCTAAGCACAATAGGTTCCTATTTGGACACCCTTAAAATCAGAAAGAAACGGGAGGAGGAAAATGTAGCAATGAGCATATATTGCCCAAGGTGTAAGAGGAAGCATTCCTCAAGGGAATGCCCATTAGATAACATTTCAGTTTGTGTCTTCTGCATAGAAGACCATTCAACTGAGAAATTTCCATCCTTTCTTGGTTTATTAGCCATGTATAGGAGTGGATATCCTGGGGAGTCTTCTTATGCACCTAGGAGGCCATGGCAGCCTAGGAACCAACCCACATACCCAGATCTACAATCCCAAGTTCCACCCTATTACCAACAACAACAATAGTGGAACCCACCAGGTTGGAAAAAATGGTCAACTTAGTACCAACATCCTTGGCTTCAAGGATGGAGAGGAGGACACAATCTAGGAAACCCTCAATCTCCACCTATTCCTATGTCCAACCATCCTTATCCTCTATTACCATTGAACACTCTGCAGCTTCTGCCAGGTTTTGTTCCACCACCTTTACCTCATATTCCAAAACAACAACTGCTACAATATCAAAATACAAGCTCCCCAAGACCGACACTATTATCGACACAGCCAGTGCTGAATCCAAATAATAAGACCCCTCAACCTCTTAACAATGTTGAGATGTAGGCCTTCCTGACATATGTTATTACTCCTGTTCCATTACACGAAATTCAACTAAGATCGAGAAAAATTCTAGATAGGTAGAGACCTTCAGTAGTCATCCAGGAATAAGAAGAAGAAGAAACCACCAAACAACCCATGGATGACACTAGGTGGGAAGATGTTATTATCCCAAAAAATCAAGAACCCAAGCTTCCCATAAATGAACCTTCACAAATTACGAAGGTCCCTCCTTATCCAGACCGATTGCTAATTGAGAAACCTACCAACTGACCAAAATTTGACATTTTGAATGAATTGAAAAATATTTATGTCAAGATTCTTCTACTTCAATCCATTAAATACATTCCAATCTATAGTAAGGTAGTCAAAGAATTGTGTATTAAGAATCCAGGTAGGAAGAAAAAGGACTCTCCTACAGTACATTTGGTAGGAGGACTCTCTAAGTACATATCAGAGCAGCCAAAGCTAGCAAAATATGGGAATCTAGGAAATCCTATAGTGACCATAACCATTAATGCGGTCCCCATCGAAAACACTCTCATAGACCTAGGGGCAGCCATCAATGTTATGACTACTACTACCTTGGAAAAATTACAGTTACAACCTCTTCTTCGGCCTACCCCAACCATTTTTGAATTAGCAGATAAGACTAGGGTTATACCTGAAGGGATTTTAAATGATGTCATGGTTACTTTAGCCTCATGGGAGTACCCTGTAGATTTTCTTGTCATTCATTCAAAGGATCCTGCCTGAGTCCATCCTGTTATTTTGGGAAGACCTTGGCTAGCCAAAGCTAATGCATTTATTGGTTGTAGAGAAGGAGATATGACCATCTCAAATGGTCTCTCTATCCAGAAGCTCACCATTTACCCTCCAGATAAACCTATTATGGAGAATCTATGGTGGCTTGAATGTCCATACAAAAATGAGGACTGGGAAGAACCCGTATTGACAAGTGACCATGCATGGGAACTTCAGGAGAACACAACTGAAAATGTGCTAAACCAATTGATTTTTGTTATCACATGTGTGGATTTTCCACAGTCTTTTCCCCAATTTGAGTACATGTTTGGGGAATAATTTCAAGAACAATTGGATCCATCCATTCTGTCTTCAACATATTTTATTTTCGAGATAGATGAGTCTGCCATGTCTTATACTATGCCCTACAAGATTAATCCAGGAATTTTTTTACATATAAACTATGAAGACCAATAGAAATAGTTAGTAGATATACTTAAAGAAAAATCAGGAGAATTTGCTTGGGAATACACTGACATGAAAGGTATACATCCTGACACATGCATCCATCATATATACACCCAGGGGGAAGTAACATCTATTAGGAAACCCCAGAGAAGGATGAACCCAGTAATCAAAGACATAGTCAAGGAGGAATCCAAAAGTTGTTAAATGTCGGATTTATCTATCCCATCTCCGACAGTAAGTGGGTATCCCTGCTTGTAGTGGTTCCAAAGAAAGTGACCGGGAAATGGAGAATTTGTGTTGATTTCCAGAAACTCAATAAGGCCACTCTAAAAGACTACTTTCCTCTTCCTTTTATCGACCAAGTTCTAGATACCTTGTCTGGAAAGAATTATTTCTCCTTTCTAGATGGGTACAGTGGGTACAACTAGATTCTTATAGCACCTGAGGACCAAGACAAGACTACCTTTACCTATCCTTGGGGAACCTATGCCTATAGGGTCTTACCATTTGGATTGTGTAATGCTCCTGCCACATTTCAATGAGCAGTATTAGGGATATTTGTCGATATTATTCATGATTGTGTAGAGGTATACATGGATGACTTCACAGTTTATGGAAACACTTACCAGGAAGCCTTAGACAACTTAGAAAATGTCCTCATCAGATTCCAGGAAATGAACCTATCCCTAAGTCATGAAAAATGCAAAATGTTGTTAACTGAAGGAGTGGTTCTAGGATATCATGTTTCATCTAAAGGGATAAAAGTCGATACTGCAAAGATTGAGGTCATTGTTAGACTTCCACCCCCCAAGACACAGAAAGAGGTGAGAAGATTTCTCGGACATGCCAGATATTACCGAAAATTTATTGAAAATTTTACAAAGATTGTTGCACCTATGTTTGGATATTGATAAAAGATGTTGATTTGGTTTGGACTGAGCAGTGTCAAACTACCTTCAAAACCCTAAAAGCTAAGTTGTTTGTGGCACTAGTTCTTAGAGGGCGCAATTGGACTCTCCCATTTCATATATCCACTGATGCCTCCGACACAACAATAGGAGGGGCATTAGGGAAGAAAGAGGACCAACGGTCCTATGCCATTTATTTTATAAGCAAGAACTTGTCCCCTGCCGAGTTGAACTACACAGTCACCGAGAAAGAGTTATTGGAAGTTGTTCATGCTATTAACAAGTTTTGTCATTACATTACAGGTTATGAAGTATTTGTACACAAAAATTATTCCTCACTTAGGTTCGTCATGAAAAAACCTATAACTAATGGCCGAGTGACTAGGTGGATCTTGCTATTGCAAGAATTTAATATTATTGTGCTTGACCGACTTGGAAAGGATAATGTAGTAGTTGAATTTATTTCCCGCATAAAGAATGAGGATGATGATATCCCTGTAGATGATAGTTTCCCAGATGAGCATCTCTTTTCCCTTTCTGTCAATACTCCATGGTTTTCATATATGGCAAACTATTTGGCTACTAGGAAGTTATCATCGCATTTGTCACCTCATGAAAAGTGGAAAATTATTACACAGAGTGCTAATTACTCTTGGGTTGGTCATGATATTTTTCACATAGTTCCTGATTTGATTATTCGTATATGTGTTCGAGAGGACAAGGTACCTGAAATACTATGAAGTTGTCATGATGGACCATGTGGTGGCCATTTCTCTGACAAACGTACAACATATAAGGTGTTACAGTCAGGTTACTATTGGCCTAGCATTTTCAAAGATGTTGCCAAGTATGTGAGAAGTTGTGATAGTTGCCAAAGGATAGGTAGACCTACGTCAGCTGAAAAAATGCCTTTACAGGCCCAAGTTATGATAGAACCCTTCAAAAAATGGGCCCTCGACTTTGTAGGACCAATTTTGCCCATGTCCCATAGGAAGAACTATATCTTAGTTTGTACGGACTATGTTACCAAATGGGTAGAGGAAAAAGCCTTATTTAGGGCCATAGAGAAGTCTGTTGTCGAATTCATCTATGAATACATCTTTACCTGCTTCGATGTCCCGCGTGAAATTGTTACCGACCAAGGCACTCAATTCACTTCCAAGCCGATGAAAGAGATAACAGAGAAATATGGGATTAAACATTGTAAATCTTCTCCATACCACCCGCAAGATAATGGCTAGGTAGAATCCACAAAAAAAGTTCTGGAATCCATCTTGACCAAGACTATTTATTTACATCATCGAGATTGGGTTGATAGGCTCCTAGAGGCTTTGTGGGCATACCAAACTACCTGGAGAAATACCATTGGGCATACCCCTTATGAGCTAGTGTACGGGAAACAAGTACTTTTACCTATAGAATTCCAAGTAAGGACCTTTCGTATTGCCACAGAATTAGGATTGAACCTGGATGAGGCTCAGAAGAAACGAGCCCTATAGTTGAACGAGTTGGATGAAATCAGGCAAGATTGCATCCCATGGACAATATTGGTCCAAAACCAGAGGAGCAAGTGGCATGACAAGTTTATTAAAAATAAACACTTCCAACCTAGTGATTGGGCTCTATTGTTTGATTCCCAGTTCAAAACCTTCAAAGGAAACCTTACCACCCATTGGTTGGGCCCTTATGAGGTAGATACTGTATATGACAATGGAGCTGTAAAAATTAAAACAATTGACGATGGACAAGTCTCCTTTGTGGTAAATGGACACCGACTTAAGTTTTATCATAAGCCCATTTCTAGAGAGGATTTTCTATAGGTCATGTCAATTGACAAGGCATTGGCCTTAGTAGATGGGGAAGCCCCCCCTTGTTCTTGAAAATTAAAAAAACAAAAAAAATATTTCCTACTCTATATATGTAAATAGTTTTTGTATTTTGTTAATAAGGCAATTCTATATATTTATGTAAGTAATTATTTCATTGGGAGTACATCGTTTCAAGGATATTTCATCAAAACATTGTTATACTTGAATTTTGTGTCTCCTAAAGCATCAAATGAATAGTGACTTACTATAATTAGCCATGTTTTTTCAAAATTATCATTTTTAAGGCATTCTGAAGTAGTTGCTCTTGAAACTCTTCACCACTGTATAAGGAAGTGATACCATAACTATCAAGCCTAGAGGTCTCTCGTACATTTTTTCCAAGAAACTTGAGTAAGTGAGTCAAGTGTTTTTATCAAAGAGTAACAAGGAAGTCTAATTAGCGGTTAGTCATGGAAACATCACAATAATTACAAAGGAAGAAAGTAAGTTGAGCCTAGAGATACCTTTATGTTCTTTCTCAATGGTACCATCCACTACACACTAAATAGCTTGATTATATCATATCTTTAGATAGGCCACGTCTGCTTAAGTACCCCTTACATTAGGACGACCACTAAACAATATAATGAAAAGTCATCCTCTAACATAAATACCATCCCAAGTGAAAAAAAGAAAGAAAAAGTTGTTTCAGAGTTGTTCCCCCATCTTTTCGCGTAAGCAATATTATATTAAAATCTTATAAAATGGATGGCCAGTATCTGAGGGTTTAAGAGGCTAACCCGTCGAGATACTGAACAGGTCTGCTGGCAGCAGGTACCAGTCTATGGTATGACTAGGTAAACCCACCGAAGTACTGAACAGGCTTGCTGGTAGCGAGGCATTCTACCTAGCGAGGATGGTGATCTGACAAAAATAAATAATAAATCTAAACTTGTCCTGATGTATGTCATTACTTGCAGACAAAGCTAACATGAATTATTTGTGGTTAAGCTAAGGTTAATGAACTCCATCAACTTGCCATTGGGAAATAACTCTAAGACTATCTTGAAACTCTCTTGCCTACCTCTTCTTACCTATATATAGGATTTCTTATCCTATAGGTGGAGCCATTTCCTAACTATCTCGTTAGACCAATATGTGAAATTTTATCTTTACACTTGACATACTGTAAACCTTTGGCTATTGGGGGATACTGACTAGTTTCCTATAATTTTGATTGTGAGGTGTCACAATACTTAAGTGTGGGGGAGGGGTTCATGAGCTGACAAATAATTATTGCTTGGAGAAATGAGTCATTGCAAGAATTTTTGTATTATTACTATAATACAGGTTATTACATTGATAGTCATGTTATTTTTAAAATTCTTCACTCTTGTGTGCTATACATTACTAAAATCATGCTTAACAAACCACTCTGTATTGGTTTATCATTCATTGCAACCAGCTCATTATAGGTTTTGACATTTGTTATAACCTGATCATTATAGGTTTTGACACTATATGTCATATACAAGAAGAATGAGCAAACATGGAGCACTCTGCCTCTGCTCATTAACCACTATGGTTGTCAAAAACACTTCAAAATTTTAGGCTATCCATTATAAGAGGCGAAAACTCACTTAATACAGGGGTACCGGATGAGGTGTCGGATGAAATACCGTTTGAAGTGTCGTTTGAGGTGCCATTGCATTGCATACCAGTAACTGTCCTAGATTCCAAGTAACTAGAACTCAATTATATTTAATTACATTGGTTGCAGGCATTGATTAACAGTTGCTTCATATGGTTATGATCAAATTTCCAAGTCAAAATACTTGGACATTGATCTAAGTATGCACCACTCTATTTCTCCCAAGCTTGCCATCAAATTCGAATCTCCCACACATGGCAACTCATGCGCACATGTGCAAAACATACTCCACCATAAGAGAATCCAAAATCTGGCTGGGCACTCTATTGTTTCATTTTCCCTTGCCATTTTCTCTAACCTGCATTAAGGAATCACGCCTAACCACTGCCAAATTCACCCTCTATTCTAATTGCACTCAGATTGTGTTAAACCTATGCCATTTCTTGGCCTGTTCACACCCTTGCTTGGTAAAATTTGCCTCTGTTCTAATCACACTTAGACTGTGTTAAACCCGTGCCATCTCTTGGCCTGTTTGCACCCTTGCTTGGTAAAATTAACCTATGTTCCAATTGCACTCAGACTGTGCCCAGTTCATGTCTCTGTGTGGCTCGATTTCACCCTTTCTTGGTGAATTCAAAATCTATCACAATGCCCAAGCGATACGAACCCTCCTCCTATGCAGACTTGTTTGCCATTCCAGAATTCGCACAGTGCAGGGAATTGTTCTTGCGTGTTGGATGGGGGCATTTCTATCAAGTTTGCAAGGCTATGATGATGGTCTTTCTATGCAATTTGTAGTTGGTTTTGATGGCAAGATAGCACATGTAGGGTCTCTCAACTTTGCAGTCACAGAAGAGTCAATTGTTGCTGCAACAAAACTTCCAAGAATGGGAGATAGGTGGTTCAAGAATCATCAATTGTTGCACTCAAATTACAACAGGGTGTTCAAGCCCGAATTCGAAAGCATTTCAGGAGTGAAAGGGTATGCTAAGGAGTGGATAAATACAGAATTGGTTAACCCCCTCATTTTCATCACAAGTTTAATTACATGTGAAGGTAGATACTCCATCTTCAAAGCTTGTCATTTTAGATTGTTGGCTCATTTTCTGTTTAACAAACACTTGAACTTTCCCTTTTATTTTCTCAAAATCTTGGAGAAGATGTCCTTTCAAGTGAGGAAAAATGTGACTAACCCCCACAATAGTATCTTCCACCACAGTTTGATCAAACTCCTCGTTCTTACCAAGCTAGAGAAGTAGGGGAAAAGTTGGGATGCCTTTATCTACCAATTTGCAAACCCCCACTTGACAGTTAAGACCAACAGAAATCCACTTAGCCTAAAGACTATCTCCCCATCCAAGCCTCACTCTCCAAGAACTCCAAACTCCATTGCACAAATCCTCTCTTTGTCGTAACAATACCAAAAGCCTGTTGATATTCCTACTTCTTCATCGGGGAAAAAGACCAAGAACAAAGAACAAAAGAAGTCTATTGTTGACCCCCCAATGCCTTCACTTTCTCTTGGTCCTACACCTAAGAAACTCCAAGAGGTTATGCAGCAAGACTTTCCCATCATTCCCACAAACAAGAGGGGAGACAACCGATTTGGTAAGGGACCCTTTCAGAAGAGTACCCGGAGCACTATAACCAAGCCTAATGCAAAACCTCCACCTACTTCGGATCCCATCCAAGTGTCCTCCGACCTTGAGAGCCCTCAAAAGAAACATAGAGAAGTCTCTATGGATGGATTAGATCCACTAAGGAAAACAAAATCAGAACCTACCTCACCTTTCCGATCTCCCATCACTCCTAGTTCACCTATGCCTACTCTTGATCCTAAAATTGATAAATTGTACACATCCCTCAAAGCATCTAAGCCTTCCTCAAAGATCATCAATTCTGTCCCAACCATAGAGAAACTAGAAAAATAAAACCATCAACTTCTCCAATAGTTGGAAGAGAGGAAGACAATAGATGTACATCTCCATCATGACAATGCAGTCCTTCAGGCAAAGGTCAATTCCCTTCAGCGGTTGGTTGATGAAATGACCCAATCTAACTGCAGCCTCATAGCACAATTAAAGCAACACAAGAAGCACAAGGACAAGCCTACACAGCAAGAAGGAAAGGCTTCCAAAGCTGATCCTCCTCAGCAAGCCTAGTTCGAAGGGATGACTTCTTTTTGTTTGCAGTGGGACCTGCAAAATTGTAAGTGTGGGGGTAATGTTGTGCCCGATATATGATCATTTCCATGATGTCATTATACACTTTTTTCCATATGTACATATGCGTTTTTCATCTTTCAAAGGAGCTTTTTGAAGAATTTTATGATAAAATGGTAAAATCGGTATGAGGTATGTATAATTCGTGTTTTGTGATTCAATCAAGTTTAATTTATCATATTTTATGGTTTCCAAGAGTTAATTCATGTTTTTTTGCTATTATAGGGAAAACACACCATGTTTCTTGGTCCAGCACTTGATCTAGCACTCATTCTAGTACTTGATCCGACACTCGTTCTAGTACCCAATATTGCACAAAAACGCTAGGCGAGTTGGCGATTATGGTATTGGAGGCCAGTGGTGGACAAATTGGGCACATGGGTTTTGTTTTTCATCACCCCCTTTAGCTACTAAGCTCAAGACAACTCAATTTCAATTTTCCAAAGATGACGATTATTAGTTTCCTCCGTTTTGTTAGTTATGGACGCATTTATGGTAAATTGCTAAATTTAGAGGTGGTTTGACCCTCCCGTGGTCGACCACCTGGGTTGTAAACCTATAAATACTACCAGGATGATCATTAGATTCTTAAGCAAGTAGAATAGCCATCAGATTGGAGATAAACTCATTGTACTTTGTTTTTCATCTTTCACATTGCCAGAACTACGTTTTTTACTTTCATGGTGAATTCGGCCTGTTGAAGTTCATGGTGTGCTTATAGAGGGTATCCACGACTTGTTGGGGGGTCCACCAGTAGTCTAGTGACTATCTTTGTGTTATTTTATGTATTTCATAATTTAATTAGTTTGCTGTAATTTTCTGTACATGCATATTTTGTTAACTAGTTTGTTGTAGCTTAATTGTTTTAATTGTTTTGCAGGTTAGATGATGATATATATTAACATGCAGTGATTTTGTAGAGTAGGAAAAGACTTGCAAGTCTCTTCACTAACCCCATATGCATCTAGATATCAGATTACACTTGTATTTATGATCTTACAATCAAGTTTAAAACGGAGTTGTTTTTAGAATAATACAGAGTTCTATTTGGGTTTCATTTGATAGGGATATTTGATGGATGGGTAGATTTAATTCTAGTTCTTAATCATAGTTTGTTTATCTTATTTTTAGATAGAATTCATTTGTTTAGTTGTTGGTTAATTGTCAATTTACTTTTTAATAAGCATAGTTTAATTTCTCTTTTTAATCCATTTTCTTATCATAGCTTGAATGATTAAAATAGACATAGTATAGTTTTATTTCATGCAATTTCCTTTCATAGATTAAAATGCAATTAAATTCCTTAGTTAGATAATGATGATCTCATTATGATGTTAATGGTTTGTACATAAATATGAAGGGTGTTTAACATTACTTTTATCATGGCTAAGTTTTCATTGGATTGTTTACTTCACACCTTTCATTTTTCCATTGAAATTAGTATTAAGCTTATACCATTAGAATTGTCTTTTGTTGTCAAGTTTCATCAAGATATCATCCATCGCCACCGAAGGCATTCACACAACCACCAACATTACATTTTAGTGTTTCGTAGATTAAAGATAGTTTCTTGCTTTCGTAGATTAGATAGTTTCTTGTTTTCATAAGTTTAGTTGTTAATCTTTCTTGCTTCCAATAGAATAGATTTCCTTTCATGCATTGCATTGAGCATTTAAATTTCCTTTCACGCAAGAAAAATAGTTTTTCTTTATGCATTTAGTTCACTTGCCTCGGTAGTTGTTCAATGAGAAGTCTTGTCTTACTTGTCCCTTTGCTTTAGTAGGTTAGTTAGGTGCTTTTGCTTGCTTGTCTATTTTCTTTAATTGGTTAGATAGGTGTTTTGGCTTACTTGCTTATCTATTTGCTTTCATAGGATAGTTGCTCATTGAATGTAGGTTTTTACTTACATAGATTTTTTACTTGCTTTCTTAAGAACTATCCATTAGTCCTTGGCCCAAAAGTGCTTAGGTTACCTAGTTTTCATTTTTCCTAGTAGGGTGTGTTCATTATATAGGTTTGCTTGAGTAGATTAGCCCTAGATAGTTGTTTTCCGTAGCTAGACTATACTCCTACCAACCATTTACCTTTGGCATATATTTTTCTACAACTCTAAGTTTACTTACCCCAGGTTGACAATTTAATTGAGGGTAGTTTAGTATCTTTTTTAGTACATATAAATCACCTAATAGTGGTGATGACATAGAGGGAGTGTCGCAAATAGGTTGCGAGGGTTCGCTTGACATGAACCACATGTCCAAATATTGTGGGTTAAAAATTGTGATTGGTCGTAAGATCTCTGTTGGGAGATAGACCGGAGAGTTTGATGGATTAGGTGGTAAATCCTCATCTAGATCATCCATGAACCATGGAGGAGTGGGAAGGTCCTCCAACTCAGGAGAGAAGATATAAACAATATCTAGGGAGGGAGTAGGGGGGACTATGGGCGTCCCTGGTGGTGTAATGGGAGGATTTTGAATAAGGTCCATTTGACGACACCTATATTCAATAATCGTGGGTCACTAGTAAGTGAAATGAGTCAGTGAGTCAAAAAGAGAGCATGGACATCGCATCTGTTCATTAACTGAAGTTGTGACCTAATGGATTTCATAGGCCTAAGTATTTGTTTATGTGGATGGAGGGGGGTTCTACTGAAAACTTTGGCGTACAACCGTTAATGTCTGTTGAAACTGCAGTAGCGCTAGGAAATGGTGGGTATAATGGCCATACTCTTAACATATGGCACAGGTGAATTTGGTTCATAGCCCTTTGCTACCTGTAGTAAGGGATGTAGCAGTAGTATTGGGGGAATCGACGAGTGGTGTCATTACTCGAGAGAGTTGAATTAAATTGCATAGCTCAGGAAGAAACGAGAATTTATTAGTAGGGTGTCCTTCTTTCTCGCATAGTGCACAAGGAGGTTGAATTCATGGGGGAAGTGGAGCGGTGGGCTCCTTATTCTTCCTTCTGCCCCTAGCTAGAGTGGTGGTGTTGGTCAGTGGGGGTGCAGGTGGTGCAATGGGAGTTAACACTGGAATCTGCATCGGCATTACCTCGGGTTGGGGAGGGAGAGATGGTTGAGGGACCATCGTAGGAGGGTGTATATACCATATTGGTATAGCCAACACCATATTGGGAAGGGTGACTATTGCGGCCACCTGGTAAGCTTATACACTTGATGGGGGGTAGAAGAAGGGGATTTGGGTAATGGCTTGGGGGAGTGTTTCCCAAACCGGGATGTGGCCCTGTGGGAGAGTGTAACTGGGAACCGGTGGAGCTCAAGAATTTTTAGGGGATTCCTGAGGAGGAAGCTCTATGACTAGTGGGACGCCAGGTAGTGAAGAAGCCTCTGTGGGAGGTGGGGTATCTCCAGTGTCAGTTCCTTTGGATGAGATGACACATACCTGTGTTGAGGAATGTATGAGCGGTGGTGCTCCATGATAAGTTCCAAGAAAGGATGGGTCTTTGAAGATGCAGGGGCCCATCTCAATGAGTGGGTAAGCATCAGAATTATTGTGGACAAGAGGTAAGATGTTGCTGATATTGGAAGAAGTGTTGGGCTCGTAGTGTGAGACTTGATTGATGGTGACGATATTCCCATTATGTGGGAACATCAGTTTTCAAAATATAGAAGAGGCTACAAATTTCATAGCATACATGTAGCTACACCCGAATAAAATGTTGTAATCGAGTGGGGCGTCAATAATTTATATGTCGATAAGAATGGTTTTTCCCCTGACTTCAATGGGGACATTCTGGAAGAGCCCTTCTAGAGAGGATGGTCATCCATCATAGGCTCTCAGGGTGATGGTGGATGGTATGATCTTGGGAAAACCAAGTTTTTTCCATACGGTTTTGGACATGATGCACGTAGATGCACCTTAGTCAATGATTCATCGGTGAACTGTTATGTTCCAGATTTTAACTGGTATTTGGAAATCTACCAGTGCAGGGAGACGAGGTTCCCCATTATCAAGGTCGAAGGTGATAAGCTGAGTGTTAGCAGGGTATACTTCCCCCAGAGCAGAGAATAGTGACTTACATTGAGTGGGGAAGGTTTGGAGAACTTCTAATACTGACATGGAAGCCATAGATTGTGCCAAGTCATCAACCAGACTATAGTTGTGTGTTGCACTAGCCTGGGGGTTGTTGACATTCTGTCATAAGGGGATACAGGGAATACGAAGGGGTTGTTCTGTTTTAGGGCGTGGAATCAGCAAAGGGGTCTAGTTGTGACTGGGGTTGTTTTCGAAGTAGTGGGAGCAGGTTAGGGGGGGGGGTTGTATTGTCGACTGTGTGTTTGGAGAAGGACTTCTTCCTCTCTTTTGAAGAGGATAGTGTGATTTGTAGGAGTGTCTGGGGTTGGATATTTTCCCATCTGTGGTGGGGTAGGGTGCATCTTTTGTTGGGTGTTCATTGCCACTTGGTGGGGGATGGGGTTTTGCAGCACGACTGGGGGTGGTTCCTACACATATTGTTGAGGGGCCTGTGGAGGGACAGGCGGTGCTGGTGGATGTGGTCCGTTCACGGATTCTTTCATACATTTAAATTTAGTGATTTGAGGGAAGTGGTGAGTATAATGACCATATTAACCACAAAGTGCACAAGGGAATTTAATCTGGATGTTGTTGTTGTTCTTCCCTTGTCGTTTGTTGTTGTTGCCCCCCTGGGGGTTCTCGTTCCCCTGATTCTAGTTTCCCCCAATAGGTTGGTTTTGTGGGGGGTTGTTTCTTCCTGTTCCTAGGCTATTATTGTTCCATTTTTTTCCTTTCTTTCTGGCATTATTTGACTGGTGGGTTTGATTTGTCGTGTTCAACTGTTCAAAATTTTGGTATTGTTGAATGGGAGAGGATTGAACAAAATTAAATCTAGTGTGTGGTTGTCCTTGTGGTGGAGCCATGGGTTTTGGAGGGCTAGGAAAAGGGAAATACATATTATTTTGTGTTGATGATCCATAGGGTACATAGGAAGGCATAGCACTTTCGCTAGTACTTAAGGTGTAAGCTGATGTAGAGGGGTTGCCAGAACTTGGTGGTCCAACTGGTCATGTGATGGGTGCCAGATGGGGTCCACTTATGGGTGGTGGGGGAACAATCATGTATGGGGACTGATAAGGGGGAGGGGGTTAGTAAGGGGTTCCTCCATATACAGGTGGGTATGGGGGTATACTATGCATTGGGGATTGTGAGGGGTATGGATTGTGGTGGGTCATGGTACCAATCAATCCATGTGCAGAGTGAGACATCCTAGGTTTGTCCTGGCCAAATGGAACGAGTCTTGGGGTGTCCAATAGTACTTTATATAAGTATCCTGACTGTGAATAAATGAGTTCGAATTGTTTATCCTTGCCGATGGCTTCTTCTTCAGATTGTGGGAAGGTGGTGGCAACATCCTTGGCAAGGAGGGGAACAAGTGTTTTAAGAAACCAGTTGAGGAATTGTTTCTTCATGGCTTCAACTTTTCATAAGCTACATCGTCGGTGCCATTCATGAATGTGGTTGGTGATGTGTGTGGCGGAGGTTTGTTTAAACTCTGAGAGCATCTTGAGACCATTGTCATGATGGATTGGTAGTTGAAAGAAGGTCAAAAATGATTTGGCCAATGATTCAAAGGTCGTATGGGACCCAAATTTTTCTTCTACATACCACTTGGTTGATGGGCCAGCGAGAGTGCGTTGGAATAACCTCAACCAGACGGAATCATCCATGATGTTGTTTGAAGAGCACCATAAATGAAAGGTCATGATATGGTTGGCCGGGTCATCTCCCGCTTTTCCTTCAAACTTGGGGATGTATGAAGGGAGTTTGGTAGGCATTGTAGGCCATGTAGGGTCATGAAAAATAGGATCATTGGTGAGCTTAGTTAGATTTGGTACATTGAAGGAAGCCAAGTATGGCATCTGTGGTTGTGGTGGAGGATTTATTCCCATCATGGTGAGAATGTTTTGTGTACTTGACCCCTGAGGAGGGTTAGTTCCAACCATGGTATGAGTATTGTGTGTTCCTGACCCTTGAGAGGGGTTAGGTGGGTTTTTACTTCCTCCTAGGGAAGAAGGGTGCCCCTCGCATCCTTGTAAAGGAAAATGGGTGGATGGGTGACCTTGGGATGTGGACCCAAGTAGGGTGGAACCAAGAAAAGTTGATCCCAAGACAGTAGCACTCACAGGGGTGTGGGAAGGTAGAGTCAATGAGTTGGCAAGACTAGGAATTCCCCCTAGAATGGGAGGGAGGTTTAGCAAGAGTCAGGAACAACGGGGATTCTGTGGGTCCCCTATGATGTCCAACTAGCCAAAGTGGATGTGTGTGAATGATGATGAGAGTAATGAATGAACAAGAGTGTTTGTTATAAATTGGACCTTCACAATATATCTTTCAATGGTATGTAATCACAAGAGCATCATACATAAATCAATTTGATGAAAGAAGCATACATGTGGGTAGGTATATTTTGTCTGTGTGGGAGAACAAAGAAAACAAATGCTCATGTTCTAATAGACGTAATTTCCTTCCTCTCAAATAGCACTGGACCTTCCAATAACACTCGACAATCGGGTCTAAAGCCACTAGAAGAGGAACTAGTGAATGATGAAGTAATCGGTTATAATGAGGGGTAGAGGGTGTATATCCTGGAAGAGCTAGCGATATTTCCCAATAGCCACACAAAATATGATCAAGGTGCAATTGCAGCCCACAATTTCCACCTGGGTAGATGTCCTAAAATTTGGTCACTAGGTACCTTGGTCAAAGTGCAACATTTAGATTTTTGGCCTAAGAAATGGGTCACAGGCTAGATCCCATCTAAGAGGTGAGTGCCTCAAGGGGGGACGCACAGAACAACTGGACCTCGGCCTTCAACCCTTCACGGGTATCTCCCTGCCTTATGATGTAGGAACACTTGACTTTGAGGATTTAAAAGTTCCCTATTTGTCAACTTCTAATGTTTGAAGATGTGAGAACCGGATAATGGGGAGTTATTTGTATGCTTATCCCTGAAATCCTACCTAGACTAAAAAATTCTTTTGGCACCTCCTGTGGAGGAAAACTTAGTGAGTTTTTAGAAAATTTTAGATGTGGTTGTTTGAGAGGTTGGGGGTGTGAACCAACCTCATTGAAATTAAGTGGGAGTGGATAGTTTGGTCAAGAAAAGGGTGGGGTGTTTCAGAGTACTTTTTGGAGGAAACTTACTTCAACCTCCACAATTTCTAGAAAAAACTATGTGAGTGATTGGTGACTTTGTGTGTGAACAAGTGAAATTGTGCCAATTTTTTAATAATTTAGATGTCACCTTGCTTCATGTGGACTTCTTTTGGTCCTTACAAATATTGATTGCCTAAGTTACTATGTGTCATTGGTACAACCTTGCGGAATTTTAAAGTCCCTAGGAAACTAACATGTGGACATGTGGGTCCTTACTATTCCTTTAACTCCCTATTGTGATTTAATCTAAGAAAGATTTGAAACTATCCTATATTGTGGGCATGTATGGGCCTGTTACAAAACCTTTAAACTTCCCTAGTGATTTAATCTAAGAAAGTAAATTTCAACACTATCCTATCTTTGTATCATGTGGGCATGTATGGGCCCTTACAATTTTAAGATGTTCTTGAAAAATAAACTAAGAGGAGTCCCTTAAGGGTTGTTGTCCTTTCCTAAAGATTTTGTCTTATTAAGAGAGATGAAATTTTCCTTCAACCGTTTTTATGATTCTCAAGATCGCTCTATGGCACAAGAGAAGATCATACTTAACTATTGATATATAATTTATGTTCCCAATGCAAGATTGATATGTGATATATAATGATCTCCACTTAAATTTTATCAAAGCAAGCCATCCATGTGGAAAAATCAAAGTAAAAGAGGAAATACTGATTTTAGCCCCCTATGTTCTTATGTTTTGACTAATCCCTTTATATGGATAGGGAATCTAAGTGTGGTGCAAATACAATGTGCATGGAATCAAGTGTAAGAAGGCTATGGGCCCTCCACAGATCACAAAAAGATTAGAATGTATGTATTTCTTAATATATGCACGGGTTTTAGGACGGACAGAGGCGCATGTGGCACCAATGCGTAGAACAAAAGAAAATTTTTCGTGCAGGTGTGCAGAATGCACTGAGAAAAAAAGAAGTTGGGGCACATGTGCGCTAAAGACGCGCTTGTGGGTCCAAAAACCCGCACACTTTTGGTACATGACCGTGAAGAAAGTTCTGGATGAAATTATCTCTGCTCATCTTCAAATTTGGTTTTCTACAGGTCAAATTAGGCCAGTTATGGTTCCTGCAAGTTAAAGAAACAAAAGGAAGAGCTAAAATGACCCAAATGGGGTAGGAAATTGATACCTTTCCCCAATGGAGTCGCCAATCTGTTGTGTCTCTTTCGTCACCTAGATGAGAAAAATGAAGATGCTTACAAGCCCAGTTGGGTAGTTAGGAAAGACAACAGTGACTGCAAATGTTAGAGAACCTCAAGAATAGAAAATAAACAAAGAAACTAATCTAATAACAATAAGGGAAACTAAGTTAGAGTGCATAAGAAAATTTGAATTAAAGAAAACAATAAACAACATCCATGCCACCAATGAAAAGGATTATATTAGTGGAAAAGAAAACACCAAAGAGAAAGTGGGACATATGGGTCCCCTCTTCCCCCAAGGGAGGGCTCTTGAACCCCCAATATTTGAGCTCTTCTTAAAACTAGGAAACTTAAATTAAAATGGTGAAAGAATTCCAAGCCTATTCACCCAAGAGGTGGTGTGAATGGCTAAAATGAAATGGTGTTGATATGCTCTTGATGAAGAAAGAGGATCCTCCAAGAGAATAGACACAGCATATGTTAATCCATAATATTGGCTCATTACCCCTTAATTGAGGCATATTATATTAGTAATGTTATTTTATTTATGTCAGCTTTAGGCCATTAGTTGTAATTATACCTCCTAGTCTCCTATATATACCAAGGAGACATTTTCATTTTGAATCATCTT
>SNQJ01S0031275.1:87503-101283 GCA_010110895.2 Picea sitchensis | reverse complement strand
GACGGCAACACTTAGATAATTTGAACATTGGCAAGTTTTGATGATGATGCACAAATATTGAGGTTCATGAATAACTTGTTGAAGTTTGCATAGTATGAAGTGGATTGGAGAGTGAAGGTGATGGGAACTATGAAGTTGAGGGAATTGTGGAGCTAAAGGATAGTAAATTTCTGAAGGGCCTTGTTCCTTTCGAGAATTGTTTTGACAGGCATGATATGTATAAGCAAAAGAAGTAAGTGAGTAAGCCAGAAGATAACATAGAAATCGACATTGGGTCAGAGGCAAGCCCAAAGCTTATCAAAATTGGAAAGAACACATCAAAAGACGAGAGAAGACAGATAGAGGATTTGATCAGAGAATACAAAGATGTCTTCACTTGGACATACGATGACTTGAAAGCATACAAGGGAGATATCATTCAACATACCATCTCTTTGAAGAAAGATGCACAACCATTTAGGCAAAAGCTAAGGTATATTAATCCTAAATTGGCTCCCCTTATTCAAAACGAACTTCAAAAGATGTTGATGGCTAAAATCATTGCACCTACGAGACATTCATCTTGGGTGGAAAATTTGGTTGTAGTGAGGATGGAAAATGATGAATTCAGTCTTTGGTGTTGATGAAGAAAAGTTTCTTGGTCATATAGTGTCTAAGGAATGGGTTAAGGTTGATCCATCCATAATAGAAGTACATATGCCAACTAATCCACAAGAGAATATTGTCAATAATACCAAGGTGTAAAACATTGGCAAAATGTAACCCAAAGTACTAGGGCCTTCCACCTAGGCATCATATACCACCAACAATGGCCACCCATATCCCATCACCTAGTCATGTGATGACTAGAACAACATAAGAAAGGACCCATGTAAAGTGCCATCTCCACCAACAACAAAATAAAACACCAAGAAAATCGCCACAATGTTGAATACATCACAATAGGAAATCCTGCTAAGATCTAGGGGCATCAAATAACTATTTGTGCAAATAGCTACATTCCTCTAGACATCGCACACCAATCGTTGAGGTAGTGGTCAAAACGAGACATAAGGGAAGTGTTAGAGGAAAGTGCGTGCATATATGATAATGCCCCTGGATCTGACCAATATTCCATCAATATCATCTACAAATGTTTGTCATATATGATGAAATGCATAAAGTAAACCTTCATGCATCATGAGGGGTAACACTTTCCTTTCCTTATAACTAGAAAATTCGCAATACCTTTGGCCTTCTAGGGGAGATTATCTCCACTTGAACTTCTGATTTGCAAGTTTGGAGTGTTTCTCTTTTTGTAGCTTTTTTCCCCAACTAATTTTCAATGAAATATTATTGAGAAAGCTTTAGAGATTCCTAGATCCACATTTCCCACAAGAAAAATATTAAAAATTTTACATTATGAGCCTTTCAAGGCAAGTCACTCCAAAATAATAAAATATGCAGGACCAAGTCCTTGAGTGAGTGCTTGATACCACTTGTCATCCTTCTAGGCAACACGTCCTCTTGAAGTAGGTTTCTTTGACCAAGTGTGAAGGTTTGAGATGCCACTTGTCCTTCTCTCATGCGAAAGGCTATATTAGCTTGGGCTGGTTTGACCATGCATGATGCCTCCTCATGTCACTTGTGACTCCCTCCTATGGAGTGCTCATCAAGAAAACAACCCTTAAACCACTTCCATTAAAATCAATATCATCCATCATGCAAATGGGGAAAGCTTCTCAAGATAATCTTTATTTTCTCTTTCCAAGTGTTCACCATGCTAGCTAGGGTGCTTTCAAAGGAACCCTTTGATTGAATTATATAATATAAAATAACCTTTAGAAGAGGTGCAAGGTAGATATGCCTCCTAGAGAGATGTGCAAGGTAGTTATGCCTCTTCAATAAGCATGCCAAGATTCCATGAAAAGGGGAGCGCTCCACTAGATGATGGAGTCAACCACTTAGAGATGCCAATAAGATGCCCAAAATAATAAAATTAGTTAGGGTGCTTTCTCCAACAAGCTAAATAGCTTCCCAAAGGCAAATCTCATGAATAAACCTGCAACCCCAACCTCCTCAAGGTGGATGACCTCAAAGAATGTGCACTATGCTGACCTTGCATGCTAGCTAGGCACTGCACTATGCTGACTTTATCCATGGTTAGGAGCTCTAGGTGGATGACCTCAAAGACAGGAATGGTCAACATAGTGCAGTGCTAGCATGGTGATCTTCGACAGAGATTAGCATGGGACCCAGGGATTGCAGGATTGAGCATTTCACTGACTGACAGGGGCGAGTGGACCTTTGTAGAGGAAAGTTGTTTTGACTTTCCATTGAGCTTCAGTGTTGAGGAGAGCACATCACTTGAGGGTGTCTCACGAAGGTATTGCGGTACCTCATTCTGGCATCAACTTGGGCAGTTGATGGAGGCCGTATAAGCATCTATCGCTCCTAACCATGGATAAAGTATTCATCCAATCACCGAGAATGGAGAGGGCAATGTAATTGTTGGAATTACTGGAAATATTAAAAGTTTTTGTAGGCCTCCCACTAGTTATTCTAACTTAGCACCAAAAATCAAATTGCTCTATTCATTCTCATAAATTTATTTCCATTCACATCTTTTTCATGGCAGAAATTATTTATCATATCATATTCAAAGCAGTTGTCAAATCCAGTTAGGTGATCCCTATTAATGAGACTTATCGGGGCAATGGAGACTCGGGAGGCAGTAGAAAAAGAAGACGATGATGGACTACTTCCTTTGTCAAGATAGTAATATTAATAAATAATTCCCACACATCCCTTTGTGGCTCAGAGTAGCCGGTCTTATTCGCAGGACATGATATACTGTTGTTGGAATTTTCCTTCAAAGGTTCCTCATCACATAATGAAATTGAACCAACATCCTCGACATTTACTAGGAGGATTGGTTGAGACAGGTTTCCATTTGGCTATGCCTTGGTAGACACCTTTAAAATAGAGCATGTTCTATCGCCTCCATGTGTTGCGACCAATTTTGACTTAGCCTTCCCAATATAAGAGGGGGTAGGGTATGTATACCTCCGTAGACTTTACCAGTCAAATCGCTAGGTAGAGGAGGTTCCCTTGTCCCACAAACAAGGGGGTTTCATACCCCAATTTGGTGTCTGGCTTGGCCGTGACCTTAAAAATAAATTATTATATATATGCCCATGGTTGGGACTCCATATATTGATAGTCTCAATTTACATTTAGATAAATGTTATTCTTTGACCCTCCTTACCCGAAATGTGAGAGAACCAAAGAAAGTAGAGTGAATTTATGGCTCTCAGAGGAGAAATCGTATGGTAAAAGCTACTTGCATAGGGATGAGGCAACCTGTTGCCAAATAGAGTATTTAAGGTAAGGGCTGATTTTCTACGATCTCAACCTGTAGCAATTCTACTATCCATGTTGCACTATGGTGCATAACATACAGATATGCATAAGTAAAAGGACCGGTAGATAATCGCCGTGCCTAAGATATTTGGTCCCAATACTTGCTTACCTTTGGTAATGGTAAAATATAAAATGAATCTTGCTGTACAATTTCATGTTATCCGATAAGTAGTGGCATGGGCAGAAAATTACTATCATTAAGTATATTCCCCAATCATCGCAAAGATATTAGTTTTAAGTTTAATTTTGTTTTTTCTAAATTAATTTTTATATTTTTAATATATATTACTGCATCACCAAACTTGTCTCTTCTTGCGAACTTGGGAAAAGCTTCTGGATACTTGTATCAGTGTACCAAAAGTTCCAATGTTCCGGAAACTCATGCAACATAGTGTCCATCTCGGTCTTTGATATGGGTGCATGGGCTCGCCCCTTCCCCTCTCACTCTGTCCCGACTTCCGACTTCTGATGATATGTAGTGTTTTGGTTTGTTATTTCTAAGGTTATGTATTTGTTTTTGTTCTCTCATTTAGTAGTTTAACTTATTTTAACACATAGCCTATGTTATCGGATTAGTTTGGCTCGGGGACTAGATCCACAAATCCCTGGATTGGATATGGATTCGGATCCGGATCCACTGGGATCCGCTCCGGCAGCATGTAGTCTAGTATGTGTGAAACACTGTCGCCATTTAATCTGAACGAGAAAAATTAGTCGACAGTGTAGTTTGGAATGAGAAGAGAAGATGACAGCGGCCCTAAAAAAATTTAATGTATAAGTTTTGAAATATATTAAAGGGAAGAGTAGTCGATGACGGCCTAAAATCTTTATTGTATGAGTTTTGAAATATGTTACATGACTTTAACTACTGTGCGAGTTAATCTTTCTATGGTAAGAGATAAATTTAAGACTTTTATGGTAAGAACTAACTTTAATACCCACATGATAATATTTGGTGTTGTTTAGTTGTTCTACGAAATGGTTTCATTTCTGAATGTAGAAATGGAGTCAGATGCTGAAAAATCTCTGAAGTACTTAGATTATACAGAAATAATCATTCAAATCTATAAATTTAATAATTTTTGGTCGAATTTTAAGTAAACGTTTTTGGAAAAAAATTCTCATTTTGTAAAACGTTTAGCCTTCGACATAATATTTGGAATTGTCTAACTATTCTACGAAATGACTTTTACCATATACCCAATTAAGTTAAAAGTTAAGGTATGTCATAACTTTAATTTATTTAAAACTAAATTTTATAAACCCCACTTACAATATTAATAACTTTAATTTATTTAAAACTAAATTTTATAAACCCCACTTACAATATTAATAAAGTTTTCCGAGGGTAGTTTATGTTATAAAATATAGTCCCTAGTTCATAACTTTAAAGTTTATATAACAAATGTGGAAGTTTAAGTTTATAATTTAACTTGTATAAAAAATTAATGTAAAATACTATGTTTATTAATATATTAATTATTTTATATAAGTATTATATATTATAAATATATCTTTATATATTTAAAAAATTATATATTTTTTAATTTTTATATAAATTTTATTTTTAAAAATTATAAAAACATATTTATATTGTTTGTATTTGTGGTTTTCTTAGTGTATTTAGATTTTAGATCTTAGCCGATTGTATTTGTATCCTAGTAACTTAGCATTTAGCTTACAGGAGTTGCTTTGGTATTTCTATAGTTTGTCACTACTGATTGTACTTTAGAGTCTCATTGATTTATCTTTTTGGTTATTTATGGACATTAATAAAATTATCTTATCTTATTTTACTTTTCTATTGTATCTATTGGGTTTCAAGTTCTTTGCTATGTTAGCTGAAAATTTGGAATAGTGTCTTGCTATATTAGCTCCTTATTGCTCTCTAACATCAGGTAGTCAAGATGCTAGCTAGATGTTGTCTGGAACCTTTCTATGCTATGTTGATTGATCAAAACACTTTCAACATGTTGTCTAGGGTATGCGTGAGTTCCCTTGTTTATATATTTCTTGATCCAAACTTAGTATTCTGGACTTTGAAATGATGAATTTCTATGACTTGGAACAACAATTTTTTTTTTCTATCTTGTTGCTAGCCACGAGGCCTCTTGAAAATAGTTTATGTATATATAAAATTCCATTGGTCCCTATCACCCCTCATGCAACTCTTGTGATTCTCATCACAAGATATGATTTGTAGCACGGTACCCATGGAGTTTTTGATGCATTAAGGATACAAACCTTCTTTCTCTACTTGGACATGATGCTATTCTTGGTTGAGTTGGTGTTTTGGGTTGGAGGAGATTCACTTTTCCTTGTTGGACGATCATACTTGGTTTTCGTTATGTTGCATGTCTTTGATTTATGAATCACTTTCTTGGTATAGTTTTGATGATCATGGAGCATGCTACTTCATCAGAGTGTTGGAATACTTGTTCATATGTCTAGAGAATGTTACACTTTGATTCATGTATGATGATTCTAGCTCCCTAAAAAGTTAGGTAATGGTGATATAAGGTAGTGACATGAGTATCCTAGTGATTCAGCATGTTTGGTGTTGTATTATTGATGGAGAGTGTTCCGCATGGTCCCCTTTGTTATGTTGTTCTAATCACCACATGACTAGACTTGTATGATATTAATATAAGATCCTCATTATTTTATAGAGCTAGCCATAGGCTTATTTCCTTGGGCTCACATTGACAACACATGTAACATATTATTATGATGCACTGTAGTCCATTCATTGGCACATATGTTGAGGCGTTATCATGTGGATGGGGTTGTCCTTTACTTCCATGTTAAGCCTTGATACCCCATATGCTTGGATTAATGTTAGATGGTGGTCTTCAAACATTATGAAGTATATGTGCACACATTGTTGATTATATGAAGCGTTGGGCCGTCATGTTCACACCTTCTCACGAGCCATCACATATACGGGGGACATCACATATAACATGACATTTATATCAAGAAGCTGCCTTTTACTAGCTTAGAGCCGCCTTTTGATTATGGAGTCATGGGTTCTTATGATTCAGCTGCTCACGAATGTGTATTGAATTGGTATGGAGCCGTCTTTTGTAGAGCCGAGTTAACCTCCTTTATGGAGGGGGCACACATGTGGAGGCGGCATTATTATATGGATTAACGATGGATTCTTCCTTGTAGCTTGGTTCACGTATTGTGTGGAGCTCTCTCTCTGTTCATCAATATGGTGGAACATGTAATTAACGGTTGACTTTACACTTTCATGGATCCACACATCTATTGGTAGTACCGTAGTCTCACATATTATGGAGTTGCTCATGTGGACGAGGCTGTCCCCTTTAGCAAAGATAATGGGCCATGGGTTGATCTCTTCCACAAGCATTATGGAGGATGCGTGGTACTTTATTATATTGAGCAGAGCTGGCATCTTGGTGGGCTAGTCGTTGGACCATCCCCTTATATCTCGTATGGAGCTTTATCTTAATTATTATATGGAGGCCAATCCTGTTTTCATGAGAGGGATTACTCATGGGTTCACGAGTTTTAGCACCTTGGTGCACGCATGTTGAGATGTAGGCATGCACACTTCATGGAGAGAGCCGTTCCTCTTTTATTGCATGACTTGGTCACTAGATCGGTTTGATGATGGAGGTGTCCCACTTATGGAGGGTTTTATTGCATGTTTATTACTCTTAGTGGAGTGACTTATCTTGGAGGTCCCTTTGTATACATATTCATGCATGTAGGAGGTTGTTGGAGCTTGATGACATGGTCAACCACCTTGGGAGGAGTTATTTAGCATAACCAATTCATTATTTTACTCATTGTTGACTTGTTATAGGAGTTGGTTGCATTATTATATTGTTCTCTTTGAAGAGAAGGATGTATCTATCATATTTGTTGTTTCTTTTTTAGAAGAAAGTGGATCTCAACAACCCATTGCTATTTTTAGTAGGGAGGTTGTTCAGAAGGTTTTTATTGTCAAGGAGATAGAGCTTAATCATATATAAGGGTTTGTTCTCTTCATTTGATGTATGGTTGGATTTGGGAAGCTCTTCTCTATTGAGCTTTTGTTGAAGATCTTAGAGACAAATGAGAGTCGGAGCTTCTTCGATTATTGAGGTATATTTGCTTGGGTTTTATTGTTGAATATTAAGTTGAAAATACTTGCATCAAATAGTGTGTTGGAGGGCCTAAGTAATATAGTTAACATAATTCCTCATCAAGAATATTGTTCCTTTATTTAGAAGAACAAATGCGTGTTTCATTCCCCTCTAAGCCTTTGTTTTTTGTTGCTGGAATTTGTTCACATGTGTGTTTCTCCTTGATTCGGGCTAGTTACATCTTTACATATCCATCAAGAAATACACTCTCTTGCATGTTTGTGATGTCTTCTTGATTTGGGTATTCACAAGTTATTTTCTACATTATTGGACAACATGACTGATTATAAATTCTTGATTTGGGTTATTTTCACTCTTAACCTCACAGTAATTGCCCTTAGTAGTTGATCCTTCACTCCACTTGTCCAATGGACTTGACACCAGTCTTGATCCTCCCATCATCCTTTATATAATCTTTCACTTGTATAAATCTGTTTTGCTAAAATTAACTTCTCCTTTTTCACCTTGAGCTTTCATGACATAACTTTAGCAATCATATGTTAAAGAAGCCCCCTTAAGTTGAAGAACAGCCAACTTAAATAGTAGGAGTAGGTTGTTGTGGTGACATTGGATAATCCCTCCAAGTTGCCCTTAGATTTTCATCTTGTGGATTGGGACTTTTACACATTGGGAGAGAGTTTGAGCGGTAACGATCACCAGCATAGGGGTTGACTTACTGTTGCAGAGCCACATTTTCTTCTATGGGGTCATCTTTTATTCAAGGAGGCTGACTTTGTTTTTTCTGCTACAAGGCTGCCTTCATCTTTTCTGCTATGAATTAGTCTTTTTACCTTGTGTCTATATATAGTTTGACTGAGGATGACCACATAGACCATGACAAGATTAGAAAATAAAAGAGCTGAAAGAGTGGTGTAAACTGTAGAAGTCCCCAATGCAGACGTGTAGATCCTTTGAAGAATGATATGAGGTTCTGATTGATCCGAGTGACGTGAGACGTTTAGATCTAACTTTGTTTGAGCATGTCCCTGAAGAACACGTTGAGAGAATGAGAGAATGTTGAGGGAACGGATATTTATTGAATTCTCTGAATGTTTTTATAGTTAAGATGCGAGGCTGCATTTATGGACTAGCTTCTCATGTAATTAACTAATTGATTACTAAGGGAGAGTTCTTACATTAACGGGAAACCATTTATGTTGAGTAATGTCCATTATTTAAGACATCTAACATTTAATGCTAGCCTACTACTGCATAAGATTCTGCAGAGAAGTTTTACTTTACATTAACATGTTTGATTAACTCGCCAGGAAAAATCAAAATTCAGGCGTATCATCTTGGGACTGGAACTTGGATGGACAGCATTCTACTTACCATGCTTTGTTCCCACAGGCATGGACAATATATGATGGTAATACTCAGCTGAAGATTTATGCATTTTATTTGCTGGTAGAAAATTATTTTTTGAATTTTTGCTTGGAGGTCTGTTTAATTTCTTGTCTTGAAACAGGTGAGCCAGATCCAGAGCTAAAAATCACCTGCCAACAGATTTCTCCTTTTATTCCTCACAATTACAAGGAGAGTAGTTTACCGGTAGCTGTATTCTCTTACACGGTAAGTTACCATCCATTCTTATTGCAACATCAAAGCATAGCCAGTTTTCATCAATTTGAAATATCTTCCCATGCTAATTCAGTATAATTGTTGTTTTTGCTGGGCTTTCTTGGGATCTTCAGCTGAAAAATACAGGGAAAACTACTGCAAATGTTAATTTGCTTTTCTCTTGGACTGTAAGTTCTCTGATCTATAAGAGCACCCATAAATATACATTTTCTGTAATACAAGGCTTCTTGGTGACATTCTTGTTTTTATCCTCTACACTTTTTACTTTTCATGGTGGATGATGCTCATTTCCTTTCAGTTAAAGTTACACTACAATTAAATTTGCATAAGTGGATGGAAAAAACTACTTTGATCTAATTATTTAGTCTTATTCATCATTTTGATGGAATTCAACTGTATTTATTTATTGTGCATCGTGTATATTTTCTATTTCAGAAGAACACTGAAAATTTATTGGAATGTATATACTATAAAGAATAAAGATATATAATATTATGGCCTTTGATTATCGCTTCTACCTCGATAATCAAGCCTGCCCATCTAGTTGTCAAAAAGCACTATCACTTCTAGACCCTGCATTTTTAGATTTGTGATTCTTGAGCCTTTTCTGCTTATGTCTTTGCATTAACTTTCAGCTAAAGCACTCGACAGGATCACCTTTCTTTGGCTGGGCTGAGATTATGCAGGTTAAAGGTATATATTTTGTCAAAATCACCCAAAATCTTGCATCTTGTCTCATCCTCAAATCACTCTAGGACATTCATACGGTCTGTCACTTAAAGCAGTTGCTGCAGGCAATCCCTACACAATTCATGTAACAATTTTGAAAATAGATAGCCACACAAACTATATATAAATGAAATCCCATTATAGGACATGCTCCGGCTAGTGTGAGCATGGGTTGTTAAAAAACCAAGATCTTTTGGGTCCATGGATCTGTAGCACTCTCCCACTCATGTCCGAGCCTGTGTTGGCCTTAGTTTTCTCTGAGCTCACATCAGCCTGGGTCAGAGAAGGAGTTCGTCTCCCATGTAAGTCCTGGTCTGCTCTAAGCTCACATCAAGCCTGTTACCCATCATATTACATGAGGATTGCATGTGATTTTGATCACATGATTCAGATTTTTGCAGGGTGGCATGATGATTCTAGCCTTCCAAGAGGTTGGAATTTTGGTGGTGGCTACTTCAGTTGTGCATCATGGAGATCACCTAGTCATGTTCTAGTCACTTCTTTCGCTTTATGTTGCATGGTTAGTTCTTGTCTTTGTTGCGAGTGTCCTCTAGCATGGTGGTGTACTTGCCTAGTGTTTTCCTAGTTTCATTCATGTTCCATAATATTTCCTTAATTTCGCTTAGGTAACTTATATGTCACATCATATCTTTACTTTGTACCTAGGTGAAATCCACATCACACTCGTACTTTCACCACATTCCATCTCCTAGAAGGTGCATGACATATTTTGCTTATAATTCCCTAAGTCTTATTCCATATCGACCCCTCATTTCTCATATTTCCACTTTTACATGTGTGAACACACCTAATTGGTTTAGCATTTTTTAATTAAATCCTAAAATGTTAGTGTGAGTGCTTGGTTATTAGCCTATTAATACTCCAATGTTTTAGTTCTTCATTAAGGCTCATTCCCTAAGTTTTATTGATAATTTGTTACTAGGACATGCAACTTTATGTCTATGTGGTACATAATATGAGGCTAGCATCCTCCCTTGACACACATGTTGAGGCAACCCACTATAAAGCCAATTCGTTGAGCCTCATTTTAGCCTTGTTCACACATGCTAGCTTATTCATGTCATGACTCACATCCTTATCCTTTGGCACATGTTTTGAGGAGGTTATTGAGCCTTGAAGTTGATTAAGGGGCTAGCTATGCATGCAACCTAGGGTTTTGATCACCCACTTATCCATTCATTCACCTATCCATTCATCCACTCACCCATTCACACATGTGCACACTGTCCTAGGTCATTAGGTGGTGTGCTCCTCTATGAGGTCCCACTTGCACTTTGTGTGAGCTTGTTCACAACTTGTACACATTGTGAAGTGACTTGTAACTAGTTTGACTTGGTCAAAGGATGTCTACTTGCACACTTATTGAGATTTTAAGGTGGACCCATTTGCACAACTTATTAGGGTCCACTTTCTATGGTGACTTCTTGATGGTTGATTTGGTCAAAGTTTGTTAAGAGTCCACACATTCCAAGGGCACACCACTATCTCTCTTCAAGGGCGAATTCATGCATGGAATATTTTATTATGATGGTGGTGTTACCTCTCAAATTGTACTTAATGATGAAATTCCTAATCCACAAGGTACAACTAAAGGGGCAACTGTTAAGACGGTCACCACTATCACCTCAGTAACTTATTCTCTTCAGTTTAGGCCAGCTCTCCCTCGGATCAAGGGCTGTATCCCTAGTAGGATTACTAAGGCCAAGCAATGAGGCACAAGGTGAAGTTGAGAGTAGCCCTAGTAAAACAAAGTTTTGGGGTTTTTAGGGTTTTAAAATAGGTGATGGAAGGAAGTAGAGATCAGTACCAAATCCAACAAGGGCAATGTAGTCAAGGTGAATCAAATGGCTTATGAGGTCAAGAAGAAACTCTCTTCAGAATTGGTTTATTCCTTTCAAGGATTAGGGAAAGAGATTAGAACCAAAAGGAAGAATAAACCTCATCCAATCAAGATCAACAATGAAAATCAAGGTTCAACAAAAAGGGATCCTCACAGGAATAACCTTCACCAACAAGATCAATTATGGCTTGATAAATTTACTTAATACTTTTGCTAGGGATCTGCTAGCACAAATTTCCACCCTCCAAATCGAGCTGATAAACCTGTTATAACAACGATGAAAACTTGGCTAATTAAAGGGGTAAAGCCCCAACCTGTCATGGGCTAGACCCCTCTCCGTTTGGTCTAGTGCTTGCTAGTCTCAGGGGGGAGTCCCTAGGCACCCTAGGTACCTTGTTGCTGTCTTTTAAGACTGATTTCTGCGTGTAAACCCAAAAAACAATGAGCTGTTCGTCTTGGACAGCATGTTAAGACTGTCCAAAACGATGGGGAAAATATAGTTTTTCACTTGGAGGGACCCTGCAGGGTTAGCACAATAAATATAGAATAGAAATAGAACAGAAAACTACTCAAAAGATCAATAAAATCACAATGGAAGTTAAGGAGAATGACAAATCAGATTGTAAAATTCACAAAACACTGACAAGAAACAAGCTTAGAACACAAACACTCGATTTCTTTATTGATAGGCTTGCAAGAGGGTTAGTTGTGCTACAATTGACAAGTCCACAACCAGTACAATAATCACTTTGCTCAAAGAAGAGTCACTACCAGTACAATAATCACTTTGCTCAAAGAAGAGTCACTAGACTAAGAGAGAGAGGGGAATGAGAAAGAAACACTATACTAGTTGCTGCTAAGAACCGACCAATAACCAATGGAATCCATCCATTATATAGCTCTAGAGGTGCAAATCCCAAGAGAGGAGAGAGGTTGCATGGGATAAGTCGCATGGAATATGGCGAATGGGTAAGTCGCATGGAGTATGCGTGAAGTTAAAATGGAAGATGACGTAGGGTGGAGTTAGCAGGTGCATGGAGGAGTTGGGGTATGGGATGACGTAGGCATTCACGTGGAAGAGGGGATTAATGGATGTGCATGCAAGGGGAAGAGGGAACTAGCATGCGAATGAGGGGGTGGCTCACGTGGATGGAAAGAAAAGTACGGAAAACGTGAGGGAGTGTAATGCATGGGTGAGTGAGAGGATGATGTAAGGGGTGTCGCATGGGGAGTGTGTGAGTGGAGAAGGGACCCATGCGAGAGTGAAGGGAATTAGCGCACGAGGTATTTAAGCTATGCACACTTTTTTAATCAAAATAATGAGCATGCATATTATTTTAAGATACGTGCTTTGTTAAAAGGGATAAGCATGTTTAATACGGAGATACACATGCTTCACATGGGGGACAAATTAATAAAGGATGACACATTAAATAATTAATTAATGAAAATGTGAGTGGGTTTTTATTAAATGGATGGGCATGAGTTATATGAAAGGAGGATGTACGTATGGGAGGATAGAAGGGGGACACAACCTTTTTTTAATTTGGGTATGTGGGTACGAGTTAGGAAAAATTTGAGTGGTACGTAGGAGAGGAATGGGTTAGGATAAGAAGAGGGTAATTAATTAATTAAGGGGATACTTTAATCTAATTAAAGTGGTATGGATAAGTGGGTTTAGGATTAGGATAAGATAGAGTTAGAGGGAAGTGGGTTAGGAGACATGGGTGAAAATGGATTTAAAGACTTTTTAATGTACAGAAAGTGGTTTTATGGCAGGTGAAGAAGAGTTAGTGAGAAAAATTAACTTGATTGGGTAAACTTTCTCCACGGGAAGTGCCACCTCATCGTATGTGCCCTTGGTCAAATGTGACACGTAGTGCCACATGTAATGTCCCCTACCTCTAGCTGAAGAGGTATTGAGAAGACTCAGTGACCTAGGCATCCCCACTAGGTCATAGTCTCACACTAAGGGGAAGGGTCAACCAAACTAAAGTTATATTATTAAGTTGACTTGATGAAAAGGTGAAAAAGAGTTAAAAGATAACTC
>SNQJ01S0031275.1:70675-80751 GCA_010110895.2 Picea sitchensis | reverse complement strand
AACCCCAGTCATATACTGGGGGCCCTCTCAGGGGTCTTTATTGCTTGGTCCCAGACCAAGAATCCCAGTCAACTACTGGGGGCCTTTACGAGGGTCTTTTGCTGCTTGGTCCCAGACCAAGAACCCTAGTCAACTACTGCGGGCCCTTACGAGGGTCTTTTGCCATGACACTGACTGTTTGGTCTCAGACCAAGTACCCTAGGAGTGCACTGGGGTCCTAGAACTCGGCTAGGGTCTTAGCCATCCTCTCGGAGAATGGCTCTTGCAGTTGCTTTAAATTCAACACTCCCTCTCAACAATACCAAGCTTGTCACAAAAGTATACAAACTTTGTCAGTGACAGTGGCTTGGTAAAAATATCTGCCGTCTGTTCTGCTGTCGGAACATATTGAATGCCGAGGACGATCTTCTGAACCATGTCCCAGACATAGTGGTATCTCATCTCAATGTGTTTTGATCTGTCGTGAAACACTGGATTCTTGGTGAGCTTTATACAACTCTGATTTTCACAGTGAATGACTATGGGTTCAAGCTCTGAAATGAACAAGTTTGAGAGTAGCTTCTTAAGCCACACTGCTTCTCTGCTAGCAGCACTTGCAGCAATGTATTCTGCTTCTGCAGTGCTTTGGGCTACGGAGCCCTGTTTCCTGCTGGACCAAGAAATCATTGTTGAACCCAAACTGAAGCAAAAACCGGAAGTACTCTTCCGATCCACTGTACTGTCCATCCAATCTGAATCTGTAAAACCATGGAGCATTACACCTCCACTGGAAGTGTATCTGAGACCATAAGCTATAGTTCCCCGAACATATCTCAGAATATGCTTTACAGCAACAATATGTATATGCTTCGGTTCACAGATGAACTGGCTGAGAGCATCTACTGCATAACAGATCTCTGGTCTCGTATGTGCGAGATACATCAAAGACCCATGATCCAATGATCTGTCAATATACAGTGGGGTCTTCTGGTTTTGAACCAGTAACCTGATCTTGTAGTTTCTTTAGATTAAAGATCATTGAAGTGGTCATGGACTTGTAGTCAATCATGCCAAATCTGTGAAGCACATTAACTACATATTTCCTCTTGTGAGAGAACCATCTCACCTGGTTTCTGCCACACCTCTTAGCTCAGAAAGTAATTTTAAAAGGACCCAAGTCTTTTAATTCAACTTCTGCTGAAGAGCTCCCTCTTAATCTGAGCTATCAAAGATTTCCTTTCCTGTAAGGAACAAATCATCCTAAGATAACAGGATGATTTTGAATAAACTTTATATATAAAGATTGGTATCTACAATACTCATGGTGAAGCCTAGACTCTGTAGAGAGACTATCGATACTTTCATACCAAGCTCTCGAAGCTTGTTATAATCTATGGGATTCTTTCCCATGGATAGCTTCTTGCTTAACTTCACTGTTAAAAAAAAACTTAACATCTATTAGGTGAAGTTTCCAAATCAAAGACTACGACAAAAGATCCTGATGGAAGTAAGGATCTTGTCATAGATAATCCCTTCTTTCTGAGAGAAATCACGAGTCACAAATTTAACCTCAATACAATCATCTGTTGTAGGCTTTATCTTATAAGGCTATTGGAGGTTACCACTGATTTGTCACGAGGTGTCACGAGGTCTTTGAAAACACTGCCCATACATCATTCTTCAGAATTGATTTAATATTCTTCTATCAATGCATCTTCCCACACTTCAAATGTGGAAGGTTCTGAATAAATCACAAGATTCAATTTAGTTATGAGGCCAGAGTACTTATCTGGTTTCTTGCTTTCTTTGAAAAGTGCCCTTAGGTTTTCTGCTTCCTTTAGAATTTCCCGGCACCAGGCTGGTTTCCTTTTAGTAGAAAATTTTTGTAAAAAAAAACGATAGTATCCCTTGATTCTGCTAAGCTGCCATTTCTGCTGTAGGTTAAGGACTAACTCATATGCAGGGACTGCTCCCTCTGAGTCTCATAAAATGTCTGCCTCTCTGTCATATGCAAATTGGCTCCCTCTGAACCTATACAAACTTTTGACTCTGTTCTGGTGTCATATGTTCTTGGTGCCAGTACCAAGTTCAATATGAAAAGCTGAGTCAGATTTCTTGAGCTCCTGTGCCAAGGATAATGGCTCAATTACAATGAAAAGAGATATCTGTAGTGTTCCCAAATCGAAGAAAAATACCCCAACTACCAAGATAATTTGTTGGACTCTTTAACCAAGGAAATAACCCAAGGTTACATGTTGTCTTTCATATCAGAGATAAAAATCCAACAAACAACTAAGTTTCCAAACCAGGGAGAAAGACCTAGCTTACATCAAACATAAGTAAGTGCTGAGATCACAACTTCCTTGGTCATATAACAAAAAATACACATGAGATTCTGACAGTATTCCATTGAGACATGAATTCATAAAGATGACAGGAAGGTAAACACATCTCTCTTGTTGAAAGTAAATTGAGTATCCATGAACTTGTTTAGGCTGAAGACATACTTGTATTTTGTAGCCAGTTACCAACTCAAGCTATCTAAGACATTTTCTGTGTATGCAGATGTTTGATATAAATCTGTTAGTTCAAGTAATTTCATATCCTTAAGAGAATATCCCACTGTCCTGTGGATAAAACATTATTCATCCATATGCAATGAATTAACAATATGTCTTAAAGAATGAGACCAAAAACTGCATTGTCCCAAATTATGTTCTTACAAAAGTCAGCCCTCACAAGTTTTTCTCAAAGCCAAATACCAAAGCCAATGCCAAGTTTGCACCACTCAAAGTAATGTGGTTAACTTTAAAACTCGTGTACTCTTTGTAGTATAGAACATATGGATGCATAAGGTGCTTTCATTTACTGAAGTTCACAGTTTCCCTTTAAAATTTCTTTACCAGTGCCATTGCAATTTACCAAAGGTTTATTAAATGAAAACTAAGAACTCACCAAGCATCAATAACATTATAAAAACTGAAACCTATCTCTTGTGATCTTCAAGATGATGGTTACAAGCCCAAGCATGCTGTATCAGATCTTCAACTAACTCGGCCTAGCTTAGAAGTGAGAAAGGGGTTACTAGAAGTAAGAGTTAATATTTAAATTTCAGTCAAATCTCCTAACAAAGAAAAACTCACCCAACTAGCATTTGTCACTCCACCAAAGATCCAAACAGGTTTTCTTTGGCACCCAAACTTGCATCTCACAAGTGTACAAGACAATAAACAAGGTAGTCTTTCACTAACCTCTCCATATCAATTAGTTCAAATAAAAGGTATAAAGGATATCTTCTTATCATAGAGGTAGTCCCAGCATGGTGTGGTGAAAAAAAACAGAGGCAAAGAGGCTTAATACCAAATGGAGTTGGAGAAGGACTATGTCTTTAATTAGAGAAGTCAAGCTTATGAGAAGCTACTCATAGTAGAGTGTTAGTATGAACATGCGTGTTACAGTGGTTAACCTTAGCATGCATCAAAGTGACAATCTAGTATTGTGATAAGGATGTGCTTATATCTTGTTATGCACTTTCAACCTTTTGACCCAAATCAAAATGCACTTAAAACTAACATGCTACCTAGTCATGCACTTTTGATCATAGCCATAGCCATAGCCACAGTCATTCAGATCTCACTTTGCTAAAAAGATGTAGAGATAACAACCTTCAAAAAACTTTCCAAGTCTGTTAGTGACTCAAAGGTTTAGATATGCAGAAACAATTTCCAAGGAGTAACTTTCTGCTGGCTAGGATACATGCTAGATGAGGTCTCTTCACTTGGACCTTGACTAACAATGCTCAATTAAATTTAGAGAGATTGAACTTTCTTTTATGTTCAATCTGTTCTAGTCATTTTCTAAAAGATAGAATTTAGGGAAATGTTGATAAATCAAATTCCTTCCAAAGGCATAATTGAGCATTAAACAATTACCTTGTAGCTTGTCATTATGGAAATCTTGTTCCCTTTCTCAGATCCACAAAAGAGGACATTGCTTACAAGTTACTTCTGATCTGTAAAACAAATTCTAAGAGTAGGATCTACGCAGGCTCAAGTCTGCACACTTCTTGAGCTCTTTTCACGCCCTAAGCTCTAAAACCATGTTAGAATCAGGGAAATAAAGCAGAGCAAATGTTGTCTTTTTAAAATCTGTTAGTGAGCACAGTAAAGATCTGAAATAATTCTAGACTTGGAACAAATAAGTAACCCGAGCTTTAGTGTTTCATATGAGTCTAGAATTCTATTTTGATCATGAGCAGAAGTTAGATAAATTCTTTCTAAACAGAGTACAGATCTGAGTAGTAGTTTTATTCAGATCTAAACATACTGATCTAGGTAAAGAACAAAACAATTCTAAACAAGAAGATTAGATCTAGACAGTGGAAAATAGATTTTTGATAACAAATACAAACATATATGAAATCATGATAAATTGCAACAGTAATAAATGGGATACGTCAATTACCTTGAAGTTTGATATAGATCAGATTTTGAAGTCTTACTTCTGTTCACTGAAGGAGATCATCACACACACAAGAGATGTAAATCCATTGAAAATATATGCTCAGAAAAATTCAAGATCATAGATCTACCATATAGGTTAGATCTCTTGCCAAGAGTTGAGTAGACTTTCTTGCCACCAGGAGGAGAAAAACACATAGACACCACACACAAAAATCTGTGATTTAAACCCTCACACACATAAAATCCAAGGACCCAAACCCTCACACAGAACAGAGGTTATGGGTAACTTAGAGGGGCCGCGGCTCAATGAGGAGGGACAGTTCTGAACTTAAGAGGTCACGACAGGGGTCAGCCCTGTGTTAGAGAAGCCACGGCCCACTATAGGACCAGATCTACACTAGAGAGAGACCACGACACAAAGCAAGGTTCAGATCTATGCTAGAAAGAGGTGACGACAACTTCAGTCACTTTGCAACAACACACAAAGCAAAAACTCAGCTCAACAACCCTTACCATAGACTTGGCATCAGCAGGGGAGGACCTTCATCTCACCAACTACACATGGACCTGTCAACAAGAAGAACCAAGGCTGAACTGACCTGTTGAAGAAGGGCCACAACTTCAAGGAGGAGATTCGTTCACTTTGAAAGATCACACCTAAGTAAGTCATAAAGATAGAGGGAAGGACTCTATTTATACTTTTAGGCTAGTTTAGGTTAATAGAAATAATAATTAAAAATAACATGTTTAATTAATATAATTAATTAAACATGTTATAATTAAAAACATTTAATTAATATTTTTTTACAATAACCCTAAAGCAAAAACAAAACCCCAAATAAACACAAACAAGGGTAAAGAGGGTTTGGCAAGGGTGACTGGGTGGCAATACTTGTCCATTCATTCTCAAAGTGATCTTTTTAATTTTATCATCATTGCATATGGGATACATCCCTCATGTGGTCATGCCCGCCTTCAAAGAGGGACATATACCAACAAGCATCTGATCAAAGACCAGGTGGCCCCAAAATATCTCTGGGGTCTTATCCACCAAGGTACAATACCAAGGATCAACCCATGCCCCATGCATGGGTACCCTGGAACATTTCCAAGGGCCCTAGACATATCTAGGGACTTTAACTGCTTGGTCCCAGACCAAGAACCCCAGTCAACTACTGGGGGCCCTTACGAGGGTCTTTTGCCATGGCACTGACTATTTGGTCCCAGACCAAGTACCCCAGGAGTGTACTGGGGGCCCTAGAACTCGGCTAGGGTCTTAGCCATCCTTCCGAAGAATGGCTCTTGCAGCTGCTTTAAATTCAACAATGAGTGAATGGGAGATACGTGGGAGTGAATAGGGAGTGGAGTGGATTGGTGTGGAGATACGTAGAGTGGAAGGGTAGTGGATAGGGAGTGAAGTGAAGTGAGAGTAGGAGTGAGTGGGAATGAACGGGTAGTCAGGGAATGCGTGGGTCTTTGGTATGTGCGTCCTTGCTCTAGAATGCGCCACATAGGAAAGTGGGGTCGAGTTCCCACATTGGGATCTCCCCCAAGTCCACATCACCTCAAGAAGTCGACCTCACCTTTACTTAACTCAATTTAGGGCTCTAGTTAATCTGGGACATGAAAACACATGTTTTTGACATGTTCCCCAGTTCTCCTAAAATTTAGGAAACTAATTTAACTACCCCTTTTCCATAATTTTCGAGTAAATTTTGATTTTTTAATGATAATAATCATTTTTTTTGTCTCGAAAGATGGGAAATAGGGGTTTACATGATACTCTGGACTGGAAAACGACTATAAATATGACATTTGACAATGTTTGATGCCATATTTTTACAATTTATTAACTTAGAATTAATAAATTCCATTTTTGCGGGAATTTAATTAATTCACTGAAAACTTAAAAAAAACCTATCAAACCTAGCCGCAATTTCCAAATGACTCAATCAATATGTCTTAGTATGAGCTCATATACATTTAGACACTAGACATTGGATTTTCCATGCCAAGACCAGATCACCAACACATACTCCGGCTCTGGAGTCAGTCTTCTGAGTGAAAAAACTTAGAAATTATTTAATCGCTCACTAAGGCAAGCAGAAAAATTATTAACAAGTAGAAAAAAACACTCCAGAGTACATGCTCACTCCTAGGTCTTAGGTGGCCAATAGCTTTTTACAATATCTCATACTCAGGACATTTATTACAATAGTGGAAATGCGGAAAAAAGGGGTCTTTTGCAAGACCGACTGAACTTTGGACTCTGTCATATGAGCATTGATTGCTCATTCTTTGGCAGCTCTTCAGGAAATCCAGCTTGTGCAAACTGGTGGATAACAGGGACATTTTAATATAATTAAAGTGGTATGGGTAAGTGAGTTTAGTTAGGATAGGATAGAGTTAGAGGGAAGTGGGTTAGGAGGCATGGGTGAAAATGGATTTAGGGTTTTTTTAATGCACAAAAACTGGTTTTATGGTGGGTGAAGAAGAGTTAGTGAGAAAAGTTAGCTTGATTGGCTAAACTTTCTCCACGGGAAGTGCCACCTCATCCTATGCGCCCTTGGTCAAATGATGCCACGTAGATGCCACATCTCGCTGAAACACGGCCACATGTCGGAATTTGAGCTTACCACTTGGCACTGTTGGAGATGACGATGACTGCTAAAAATAGAAATTTGTCCACATGTCCATGACTTTATACTCATTGGATTCGATTTTCTGCAAGGAATCCGAATCCACAATAATAATTGATATGCAAGCCGTGGTGCTCAACCTGCTAAAAATAGAAATCTGTGCCAAGTCATCCTAGAGGTCCAAAAGACTCAGAATGTCTCGATGATCGATAATATGTGCTCAGAATTTGAATCTGGGGCATGGAGATGAAACTGCTAAAAATAGAAAGTTCTTGCATGTCGCCTGAAAAGTGTCATCGAGCCTAGAATCATGCAAAGGACCACTCATGTATGCTTAGAATTGCTCCAAACAGTCAAGGGACCCACTCAAACCGTGGCTCCTAAAAAGTAGGAACACCTGCTGTATGTAGACATCTCTCTCAAATGCATGAGAAACCAAGCTAACTCTACCTCTGAACAAAACAACCTTGTACCGATCATATACCTGTTTCTGATGGGAACCAACCTCCTGCACAACACAAGTGCTAAACTCTGGGAGAATCTCAGAATGCCAGCTAAACAATGCACGCTGGCTCTTAACCCTCAAGATTTTCAAGGGTGAAAATCTAGGGGTTAACAGGATCTAAAGGAAAAACAAAGCAAGGCACCAAGTAATCACCAAACCAATAAAGGAAGTATCAAGGAATTACCCTAGAATGTCTTCCTTCCAAGTGGTAGATTTTACCCTTCAAGTGGATTGATCTAGTTAGCGTGTAGAAGACTTGAGCATTTCACCATTAATCCTTATGCACCAAAGAAGAAGCAGGATAGAGAAGCCTCAAGAATTGACAACAATCATCCACAAAGAAAGAACCCTTTACACAACCATATGCTCCATGCAAGAAATATATGTCAATTAAGCTCCAAGGAGTGGAAGTTCCAAAAATCCAACCATCAGTGATAATGACAAAGGGAACCTCTTTATATAGAGTGTTGCTCAACTTCCTTTACAATAAAATAATAATATCTCATGTGCGATCCTTAGATCTAGCCTATGGAGAAGTAAAATACAATTTTCTCTAACTATCTAGTCTAAAATACAATAAACATGGAGTGGTCAAGCCACATGTACAATGATTGAAGTGAAAATAGCCCAAGAGAGAGGGATGTCTCCATACGCGAGGGAAGAAAGTGACCCAAATTGCAACGTCTAGCCTCCAAAGGCCTCCAAAAGGGTGTGTCTTTAACTATCTTCACAAATCGTGCAAGTTAAGACTCCAAAGTCTCCTCCAAGGTGGACATGTAAGTCTCCAAGGTGAAAAAGTCCTCCAAAATCAAGATTTAAAACCTTAAAAGGGGCGGCCCCTCAAAACCAACTCCAAAAGTCGTGTGTGAAGTGTTCAAGGTGAAGCAATCCTCCTCAAAACGTGTCAATTACTTCCTTAAGTCACGGGAGAGCCCCAACAAGGCCACACATGCCACATAGATGCCCCAAATGTAATCTCCAAGGAGGATGTACCCTCAAATAAAGTGAAACATGCCTCAAAATGTGTAAACAAGGTGAGAGATCCAAAATATATGATGTGGCATGGCATGAGAGGTTCAATGCATGAAGAAATAGCTCAAAATTGTTGTGACCATTGCCTTGGGAACCTAGAATTGCCTTGAGATACGTGATGATGCGTTGGGAACTGTGAATTACCTTGGTAACTATGAAGATGCTCAAAAACCTGAATGAAGCGAATGCCATGCTTAAACCCTAGGGTGCTTCAACAAAGGGATTATGCCACATCACATGATCAATCTATGTCATCAAATTCTCTAGATTATCATAATCCATCAAGCCAAACAAGTGAGTATCCCAATATCCAAGGCGTAGCGATGAAAATTACTAGGATAATGAAGAAATTTCATGAGGGCTACCCTTGTGCAAAATAAGGGGTAACAACTGGCTCCTACTTGGGAAAATGTGCTCTTCTTAGGAGTGGATGAGAACCTCAAAACCTCGTCATGTACATATGAGAACAACCTCCACATCCAACAAAAACACTACACATCAAAATGGCTTTTAGAAAGCAAAAGACAAGCCATCAATGCTCAAAAGAGCTTATTCAGGCTACTCTAATGCTCAAAGGAGATTATTTCTTTCCTACCTTACTGTAGCATGTGCAAAATGAGGTTTCTAGGTGAAATTAGAGAGCCAATGCAACCACCTTAGCACCTCATTAGCACGATGGCTTCTCCCTCTATGTTTGGTCATCATAAAAAATAGGGACCCATTAAAATCTAAATGCTTGTAGGTTGGAATCTCTATCACTGCTGGGATGAGAGTGAACCTGGGCACCTGCAAATCAAAGAGTTCATCCAACTCATATGAGGGGTGACAATTGCGGCCACATAGTCTGTCTATCCAAATCTGGAGCGGGCTACTATAGTCAAAAATATCTTCTAGCTTTGAAATTTTCCTTTTGTTGCTACTTGTGAGTACATGAAATTGTTCAAATCAGTGTTTCACGGAGTGGGAGCGGAGTGAGAGCGTTTTAGGGAGTGAGAGCATCATTTTCCAAAAATCCTCGGGAACATTTGTTATATATATATATATATATATATTGCGTTCGTCGTTTATATTAAAAAAAACATGCAGAAAGGCAAATTAGCTGCAGAATATATGAAAACATGCATATTTGTACATTAATATAGATAGAAATGACATGCATAGTACATCAATGATTAATCATTCGAGCATCGACCATCTAGATTCTAGCAATTACAAACTTGGAAACCAACATACAAATTTTTAAGCCATATAATAGAAAGTAGACCATTAACTTATGGAATGAAATCAGTTAACCAACAACTGTCCACAATAACATTGTTAATGTTTATGCCATTATTGTAGTTCTTTGCATTTCAATAGATAAGAGCATCATAAGAACAAGATCACTGAGAAATACACATTCACAAGAGACACAACATTTATCCTGGGAAACCCTCTAGGGGAAGAAAACCCAGCAAA
>SNQJ01S0031275.1:52733-70665 GCA_010110895.2 Picea sitchensis | reverse complement strand
AATGAATGAGCTAAGAGGAGGCCCACGTACCAATCAAAAGAGAGTTGCATGCTTTCTAAAAAGATGTTTCCATCTCTACGTGAGCTTTATCCATTTTCTGGAAGGTAAAGCGTGTATTCAAAGTGGAAAGGCGTGAGCTTGAGGGAAGAGTGTGGTTGGATGTGGGTGGCACACTCCCAAAAGATATGTGAGAGGTGGAGAAAGGGAGTACGTGGAGGAGAAGGGACCCACGTTCCATTTAAAAGGAGAGTTTCTAAAAGTTATGTGGGAGGTGCGTGAGGAACATGTGAGGGACGTGAGCTTCAAAGGAAGAAAAACGTGAGGACGGATAGGGAAAGTCGTGAGTCATCTTGAGTGTGGAGGAGTGTGGGTTGAGTGTGTTGAACACACTCCCCAATTTCACATGATAGGTGGAGGAGAGGCCCCACGCCTCATTCAAATGATCTTTCCAATTCATGCGTGGGATTTCCAAAAGAACGTGATGTAAGGCGTGATGTAGAGTGACGCAAGGTAAGTGGATAAGAGAGGACGTAGGAGTGGGAGAGGGGAGTAAGCAAGGAGGGGCGCACCTCATGAGGAGGGGCCCATAACTCATTTAATATGAGTTATTACATCAATTAAAGAATTATTACAAGCTCACGTGGGGAAAGGGTGTACGTACCCATTAACTTGGAAATAATTAAAATGTAATTTTAATTAAAAGGGGGTTTAAAAGGATAGGAATAGGTAGGTGGGGTCCCTCTCATCACTATTTTCCACTTACTTCACTTGATTTGGTCCGTTATTACAAAAATGACATTTGCCCATGTCCTGGGTTTGGCAATTAAAATCGTCATTTTCCCGAAAAACTCCTATGTGGACAAACAACCTAGCAAAACTTGTCCCACTGAGTTGAAACTTGGTCCACGGGTGCAGGGGGTCTCATTAGCTTTCTTTTGAGTACAAATACCCCTATTGCAAATCTTGGGACCTAAGTTTCACTTTAATTACCCAGAATTAATTAATTAATTAATTAATTAATCAATTAATTAATTCAGAACCTTTAAAAAAACCTAGCTATACTTGACGGAATTTCGCGAAATTCCGCGTGTTGTCTTACATGGTCATTTACAACATTCCTAAACACTAGCTACCTAGGAATGACTTCATTAGAATGCCTTTCACCACTTTGGAGGATTTATTGGGTGGGAGTGTAAAACTCAAGGGAGATTAACCCGGCTGCTTAGGCCACATTAACCTCCTGAGGATAAAAAACACTCAGCGAAAGGAACTCTCCTAATGAAGAAACCCTAAGGCAACTGACCTAACATGATCCATGTAGACCTATTACACTATAAACCCGCGCAGGGGTGCGGTAATCTCACTTACAAAACTGTGTGCTGGAGTAAAAAATGCCTTGTAGAACCAAAATGTCTTCGACATGTTTGCATCTGTTGATGCATATCTTCATGATACATGGAGTTGACCCCCTAGTTGAAGAGGCGGTCAACACCCTCTACCTCTAATTGCATGGTTGGTCCCAAAGGCACCATTAGTAAGGATGTAGTGGCTCAATTGTTTCCGTATGTTGTCACACTCCTCGTTCGAGACCAATTTGTCTAATGCTTTCATATAACCATCTTGAACCTTTGGATCTTGGTGTGGTCTTTTCTTGGACACACCACCAGGTGGTGGTGATGAAAACCATGATACATGATAGTATTTAGGTGTTGGCACATATGCTAAGGCATGTAATGGAATATTTAGCATTTTCCACCGGTTTTCCACCTCTACACGAATATGATTATACAAGTTGACATCTCTAGGCTCAACAATGTCTTTAATTTTCCCTAGCATGCTATCCATTTTCTCATACACCTCCCTAATGATTGGCCGATCTGAACCTTTAAATTTGATCATGTGATAAATTTGCTTGGTGAATTGCAAAACTTATCGAACCTGCGACCAAAATTGACTATCATAGATTGTCTCCTTCACTGCATTAGCACCGTCTCTATCACTGTTCAATTCATCCCATGCATCACTCATCACCATAGCACCCAAAGCTTGCCTCACCTTCAATAGGTGCTTAAAGGTGAGTTAATAGCTAGCAAATCTAGTGGTTGCAATCTTAAGTAGCTGCAACCTAGAGTGAGTGTTCTAGAAGTAATTTACCCTTGTATGCCCGGTGATAAATTTGTTGAGTTGCTTCCCTCTCTTATACAACTGATTAATCCATCCACATTCTCTATGCTTGACAATATCATGCGTGAAAAGGTTCAAGGTGTGCACCAAACACTCAGACCAAAAGATGTGTGGATGAAGTCGCTCAATGATTTTACCCGCTCCCTTACAGTTTGCTACATTATCAATGATTACTTGGATCACACTAGAAGGACCAACATCATTAATTGTTTTCAACAGGAGCTCTAAAATGTTTTGAGAAGATGCAACGATTGAAGAGGAGTCATATGCTGCAAGAAACATTGCATCGGTAGTAGAAACACCAATAACATTGATCAAATGTTGGTTTCTAACATTTGTCCAACCGTCCGATACAATGGATACCCCAAAGTCCCCCGAATCATTTGTAAACTGTGTTAGAGCTCTTTGAGTTTTGGCTCTTTCTCTGTCAATAGATATTTTGGTTTCTCTTGTCCATAGATCTTCTCCTATGGTACATCTCATCATCAGAGCAGGGCTTTGAACTCGGGGTCAAGGATTCTTCATGTCTCAGAGTGGATCTCACTCTCTGCTACTCTAGCTTATTGCACTTTACTTTCTGCATCTTGCCTTTTATAGGAGACCTTTTGGTACTCTTGCACTGTATTGACATCATTGTAGTCCACAGTCCCTTTGACCTACTTTTGTGGTCATTAGTGGGACAGTAATAAAATTATCTTATCTTATCTAGTAACATAGTTCTAGCTTTCTCATAGTTGGGGCTCTTGTTTCCTTTGGGGGCTTCGTTGATTCCCTTGACAATATCAGGCCAATAGGGGGAGCGAAGCACATTGAATGGGATACCCCAAGCATAGAGAAACCATACCACTTTTGCATCCACCTCATCCCTACCTCCAATATCAAGGAAATCAAAGCCGCTTGTCCACAGAGGGTAAGGTGCGAAACTCTTGCTCGAGAAAAGGTAATTTATTGGTCACTCCTTAGCTTAGGGTGAGGAGAACAAGGACAATAATCACGCTGGGAAGTGAGGGAAGGGATAACCTTCTATTTCTTTCCCGAATCACGTTCTATTTCTTCCCTACTTCTTTATTGCCCGAGAGGGGAAAAGTTAGGTTACAAAGAGGAGAAGTTGGACGAACTCCGAAGTCTTCTATAACGGGCGCTTTCTAGCTAGGATCACTTGTTTGGGATTGCTGGTTCGGATGGATGGCCTTGCTTATTGGTCTTGCTTAGTGAGCGACTGGTAAATTCTATTCGACGCTACCTCACCCATCAGATGGATGAGCGACTTCGTTTCTCACCCACGACGGGTGAGTCACTTAATGTACCTTTGATTATCAAATTTACCATATGAGTAAGACCAGGGTCAGAAAAGAAACATTACCGACTACTTCCCATACGCCACCCTTCAGTACTGAATTTCCCATATTCTTGGGTCGCTCCCTTTTAGTGACCACACCACCTTCTCTTTCTTAATTTCCTAGTTTTGATTGCTCAGTTCAACAATCAATGAAGCATTCACAACGCCACCCTTTGACTAGTGAATTTCCCATCTGGATAGGTCCGAAATGCTTTCCATGAAACAAAGTATCGAACAAAAAATAATGAACAAAATATGTTTCTCAACCCCGTACACCTCACCCAGTGAAGACAAGTTGAGCAAAGGAATGGAATTATGTATTATAAACGTATTAAGGGGGTGGTACGACCAATTCAACCGGTCGCTTTTGTCTCTCTCCAATCCTTTAAGTCGAGTGCCTTCTCCTCTGTTCCATCGATTCATAGAAATATCCATCCTTCCTTCCATCCTTTTGTGGTGTAAAGGCATCGAAATAACCGACTCTACTTGTAAATCTGCAATCACAAGCCTTCATTCATTCGGATGCACAGAGTTAGTTGGGTGGGGGGGAATTCTAATGGGTTCTCATTTCATTCTTCAGAGTGATTTCACCCCTCTTCGACACATAAGAGTGCACATGGGTAGAGGTGATAAGTTGAATCTTGGTTCAGCCCAGCTTATGGAACTAGAAATAGGATTTCTCTTCCAATTGTCCAATTGTAAGACAGAAAGACCGGGACGAACCCACAGCCATAACTTCACTCTTTAGATTTTGGCACTCGATCAATTGTTAGGAAAGAATGGTATGACGTGTATAATCAAAATTCCTACTTACCGGGCTTCGAACTAGCTTCCAAGCTACCGGGCCTGGACCTTGTTGACTCCTGCCCACCTAAGCCTTTGCTCTTTATGGGGTGTAGGGAAAGGGACGAAATAACTAGACTTCTTCCATCGAGCAGCCAACCATCGTTTCAGACCTCTCCTCAACTTACATCTTTTGAATAACCAACTACGAAATCTACTATTGTTCTTCTAGATCCAGAGGTTCCATAACCATGAGGAGATGGAGATGTGTTGCCACCAAATTTAGATGAGGCATCAGATTGAAGATTTTGTTTTTTACCATGCTTTCTTTGTGTAGCTTCCTCTATTTTTATGTATTTTTGTTTCTCTTCCCTGGATATCTTAGGGAAAACTGAGATCCCAATGGTGCCCTTATTGTCATCACTCTTCATTACACCACTAAGATGCCTCCCCACATGGGTATATGAACCGGTATAAGGTTTTCCTTGATGACAATCATGATGACATACAAATTTAGTGGTTCCACCACCTCTCGCCCTCTCAAGTTTTGTCACAAACCTCCACAAGGGTCTCAATGAAGCTTTGCCACCTTCATTGCCCTCTTTATCCTCTTCAAACCCTTCACCATCTTCATATTGTGGGTCATCATGAGAATGACCATTATCCTCTTCTTCCCTTTGATGTCTAGTCCCCACCAAGACCATGAGAACCAAAAAAGGAATGAAAAACCAAAAGAAGTCCATTTTCCTCAAGTTTTAGATGAACAACCTGCAATAAAATGAGGGAGAAGAAGGAATGGGAAAGAGTAGGAGAAGAGGAAAAAACCTTAAACAAAGTTAACCCAAGGAAATGAGGGAGTTGTGGTTTGGGATTACCTTTTTAGCTCTTGAAAGTGTTAAATTTTGGTAGCCCGGACAGGTGCTTCTGGATTGGCTCAAAGTCGAAGCATGCAAAAGTCGTCCGACAACTTTCTCAGGATTACTTTATTTTTATAAAGTGTCTTTTTCAAAAAAGCACATTAATTAATTATTAATTAATGTTGGCTTAGGTAAAGTTCATAAAGTTAATTAAAGTGAACTTTAGATTATATCATGACCGTAGATCTAAGTCAATCTCATCCCTAGATCAAGGTGAAGATTACGAGGTTGGAGATATAATTGAAAAAGGCGCCTAAGAGAGGTTAATTCAACTTGTTTTTGAGAGGAGATTGAGAATGCTGAAGAGAGGAGGAAGAGAGAACAATAAGAGGAAACCGAGAGGCAGCAAGGGTGCATTTCCTTAGGCAGCCAACATGCAAATCGAGGCAAGCAATTAGTACAAGAAGACTAGCATGCAAGTCGAGGTAGGCTGCGTGCATTTTTCAGGCAACAGATCAACATTAGACCAGCACACAAATCGAGGCAGGATGGGCGTTGTTTGAAGCTTGATCTGCATGCAAATCGAGGCGGGGCGCATTGATGTTTGTGCATGGATTCCAAGGCAGATTTATGTGGCACGATTTTCTATATTTCTGAGCTAAGTACAGGGTCATTAATTGCTGTAATAAATTTCCAGAATTCTTCTCTGTGGGCCAAATCAATAAAAATCTCAAATTTGTTGGTTTTCCCTTAGGGGTTTTTATCCAGGGGTGTTTACCCAAAATTTCTGTGTCAATTTCTGTGATTGGTTTTCAGTTTCTGCTGTGCATGCATGTGCTTTTAATAAGCTCAGTGTATTTTTGTACATAAAAATTAGATCTTGAATTTTTTGTTTTTCATGCATGCTTTTGGGAATAAATTATTTTTATTGGAATTAGAGATCAGATCCGGGCTTAAGAAAATTAATATGGTATTAGAGTTTCGTCTTTGAAAGAAAACCAAAAACTTTGGCACAGGTAATCCCAAGATTTTTGCAGGTTTATTTTCATCAGGAGGTTGGGGTCTCAGTGTATCAGTTGGGCAAGGAAGATGTCTACTGGTTTGAGATTCGAGGACCGATTGGAGGTGGCATCAAACTTCAGCCCCTGGAAAAGAAGAATTGTATTGCTGTTAGAGGAAAATCTGGGATATTGTTGAGAAAACCCAGACTATTCCTACTGATGCAGTGCCTCTGGCTGCTTACAACAAGAAGAATGTGAAGGCTAGAAGAATCATCCTGGATGCTGTGAAGGATCACATCATTCCGCATGTGATTGGGAAGAAGAATGCATACGAGATGTGGGAATCCTTGACGAAGCTTTATCAAAGTGGAAACAAAACAGGAAAATGGTGTTACGAGAGAAGCTTCACAGCATGAAGATGTTCAGATTTGATACAGTTACATCCTATCTCACTAAAATCACCGAGACCTGTGATGACTTGGCTACTGTTGGGGAAAAGGTTGAGGATCAAGAATTGGTTAGAACAACCTTGAAAGGTTTTTCTAAGCCATGGGATGCCTTCGTCTGTGGAATTGTTGGTAGAGAAAATATTCCCAACTGGGAAAGATTATGGGATGATTGCAAATAAGAAGAAGAAGGGGAAGCCACATGTTGCAGCGTTAGCAGAGGTGGATGAGTTTTCGACTAAATTTGAGAAAGAGTTATCATTAGTAGCATGCCTCTCTTCGAGTTCAATATCCACCAGCGTGTGGTACATTGATAGTGGTGCTTCTAGTCATATGATGAGAGTACGAGATTTCTTCAAAAATCTATCAGAGGGTGATTTAGATCTTGATATCGAGCTTGGTGATGACTCCATGATCAAAGCAGTTGGTCGAGGAATAGTCTTGTTTTATCGGGAGTCTCAGCAGCCGATGAGAGTGAAGAAGGTGCTATATGTTCCAGGTTGGCGAAGAACCTGATCTCAATTTCAGCCATAGAGGGTAGTGGGTATGAGATTATTTTCCGAGATGGAAAGGTATTCATTCATCTTAGAGGATCCAGTTCCAGGACAACTAAGGTGATTGGGATCAAGGAGGGGAAGCTATATACAGGTTCATGTTTCAACCAACTTAGGTATTGATTCATAGCAGTAGTAGTGACTTGTGTGAGTTATGGCACAGGAGGATGGCACACTTGCACCATGGGGCTTTTAATGTGCTGAAGGAGATCGTGACAGGTCTACTAGAGTTCAGTGTGGAGCATCAGGGTGTGTGCAAGGGGTGTGCACTCAGGAAGTATTCCAAAACTGCATTTCTAGGCAGTGACAACAAATCCAAGGGGATCTTGGATCTGATACGCTCAGATGTGTGTGGTACGATGTCAACTATGTCCTTGAGTGGATGTCGTTACAATGTTACGCTTATAGATGATTTCTCCAAGAAGACTAGGATCTACTTCATGAAGACCAAGGATTAGGTCTTCAGTCGATTTCAAGAGTTTAAGGCTCTTGTGGAAAATCAAACATGAAGGAAGATTAAGGTATTGAGATCTGGCAATGGGGGCGAATATACCTACAATGATTTCAAGAGCTTGTATACATAGGCAGGAATCAAGAGGGAGCTTACAGTTCCGCACAACCCATAGTAGAATGGGGTTGCAGAAAGAAGATCTACCTATGTTCCTGTGGGTAGAGGCATGTAGTACAACAGTCTACAAACAGAACAAGAGTCCTCATAAGGTGTTGGGGAGCAAAACTCCTAAGGAGGCTTTCAAGGGTAGAAAGCCTGAGATTGGGCACTTTAGTATTTTTGGGTGCCTTACATATTCTTATGTCCCTTCGGAGAAGAGGACGAAGCTGGAGCCCACTACAAAGAAAGGCATACTTGTTGGGTACAATGAGACTTCAAAGGCCTATCAGATCTATATTCATGCACTGAGGAAAACGGTTGTGAGGTGGGATGTGAAGTTCGAGGAGGATAGGGCCTTTAGGAGGTCACATGATTCACCTCCAACAGAGACAAAGGAGCAAGAGGCTTTGAAGGTTGAGGAGAGATCTATAGATCCTCAGTCTTCAAATCAACAAGAGGAGCAGGAGGATCCTTCTACAAAGGAGGCCACCACCACTTTAGGGAAGAAGAGGCCAAGATGGCTTCAATAGACCTTGAAAGATGCTTAGGAGCATGTGGAGGCTCGTGAGAATACTTTCAGGGAGAGCAAGCCATCGCAAAATTATTCTAGTTATATGGCACTCACGTATGACATTATTGATTCCGAGCCTTCCAGCTTTAAGAGGCTTCAAAGCGATGGGTGTGGTGGGATGCCATGGTGGAGTATTCCTCCATCATGAAGAATGATGTATGGGATATAGTGCCAAGACCGGAGGGGAAATCTATGGTCTATTCGAAGTGGATCTATATGATCAAGCAGAGTTACCAAGAGCACCCCCCCCAGCTCTGATGTCGGAAGCCCGCTTCGAGTGCGAGCACCTAGGAAGCTTGCCTTAGAGCGTGCTTCCAAATTTCTGAAGCGTGCTCTGGCTTGTAAAACCATGCTTCCTACCAATGTGGAAGCGCCACTCTTCCAGAGGTGCTTCAGAAATGCTAGAGTGAGCTCTAAGGGTGCTCTGGGCATGGTTCGTGCGTGTTTCCTAAGGGACCCGAATGCTTCGGCGCAAAGGCAAAAAAATATCACATTTTTTTAATTTTTTTTTTTATGATTTAGGAAAAGGGTGGGTCCTACCCTAGGCTTAGGGTTTATGGGAAAGAAAAGACGAGAATAAAGGAGCTATTCCCCCTCCATTCTCCTCATTCTTTCATCTGTTTGCTTGAGCTTGGAGAGGAGGAGAGAGCAAAGGAGAGCTTGGAGAGTGCACATTTGTGAGAGCTTGGAGGAGAGAGCAAAGGAGAGCTTGGAAGAGTTAGAAAAGAGCTTGGAGGAGAGAACAAAGGCAACCATCTATCTCAAGTTTCAACTTTCAAGTTTCAAGAGCTAAAGAGGTAAGCCTTGTTATCCCCGATATCTAGGGATAACTAGGAGATCATGTCTCGAGGCCCACATGGTCCTAGACATGGAGTACCGAGAGCAGGAGCAACTTGAGCATGGCCCTGGAGGGCCCATGTTTCTTCTTCTCAGCCAGCTTTGTCCTGTACAACCTCTTCTCATTGACTTTGTCCCGCATCGTGATTTTGACTTCCATCCTCTGGGCGGCTTTGCATCGAGGAGAGGGACTCTTGCTCCCATGGGTAATTGAGGTCAGGGGTATCTCATGGTATGCCTTTGTATGTCGTGTTGATCGTTATAACCTTCTTATGTAATGCATTAGGTTCCTTCATTTCAGATGACTACTTGGATCTTACACTAATCCTCTTGACATTGTTGGGGGTAATTAGTGGGGCAACTTAGCAAGCCGGTATTCATGGGTCTTGGTTAGCCACCCGGGGGGTTTCTGTGAGCCATCGTCGGCTCCACCATCTTATATCCATCATCTATCCCATTCCCCTAATACGGCCATTAGGATGACCTTCCGAGGTACATCTTGTCTTGTGGGAAGAGGGGCTAAAGGCCGGTAAAAGCAGGTGGTAAAGATAAAAGCCATAGGAAAATGAAAACCTAGAGATGCTTAGCCGGGGGATCCCAGAGAAGGCAATAAAAGCCTCGGTGATAAGAAACTAAAGGGACCCTAAGAAAAAATGAAATAAATAAGTACAAGACTAACCAAGGGGGATGGGAGGTCTCATCACGAGCCGATATGACTATGAAGATACTAGTGGAGTAGCAATTTGTCGACTCAGCCCACCAAACCAAAGCAGTGTCCTCTTCGTCAAGGCTTGTGATAAAGAGTAGTAAAAAGAAGGAGAGGATAAAGGCAATAAGGGGCTTGTAAAAAACTGCATCAATGGCCAGATTTCTGGCCAGCCTCCTACAAAGGCACTTAGGACAACACCCATTATGATTGCGATTACTGTGACTGGACATCCTAAACCATATCACCACACTACACATGGCTTGAATGATCCTTTGAGAAACTTTCCATTTCCACCGTGGTATTAGCCCAATAGGAGGTCTTGTTGGTTTCCTTAGCTTTGTATAGTGGAGTGCATGTAATGTCACTGACTATTAGATAGTGTTAGAGGGATTTCATGCATATGTTTCATAAATTTAATGATGAGATATGATTTACATTGCTATGATGTCTAGGCGATGAGCCCATGGAGGTAGTTTTTGATGTCTCGGGGACCATGCCGTGGACCGGTACGGAAGGATCGGTGCACATGGGGAGGTTATTAGTTCGGACCTCCATGGGTGAAGAGCCCATCGGTGGTTCTTTGGGATGGGCGAGGAAGCCGAGACGGGCTTGTGACTAACCCTTGCACAAAGAAGGGGCAGCCCTCATCCGGAGACGTTTTGGCGAGACCAGCCTATGGGATGTTATACCCGGATGGGACGTGGACCTTGATGGATAGGGCGCCACCGAGGGACTAGGCGGGCGTTTTTGGGTAGATAGCGGTGTCTTTGGAGCCTTACGGGCACACATAGCGAGGTTGCGAATTTGGAGGATAGCGTTTAACTGCGGATGATGATTTTTGCCCTAAAGGGCCAACGTCTACCCTAAAGGGCTGGCGATCTCCATTTTAGCACTCATTTTGGCATTTTTAGCATGTAAAGTGATAAATGATTAGATAATGTAATGTCATCCTTAATGCATTTTGATGACCTTATTTGTTAATTAAAGGTCAGCGAGATCATATATATTGAGGGCGTTTTACCCTCATTTTATCATAACACAACTTGCTCTCTTGGAGATATTTTTTTAGCTCTTGTCTTGGTTTATTCTTCTCTTTGGAGTGAGACGCAACCTCTTGGGACTATTCTTTGGCATATGGTGCTATTTATCATTGGAAGGTTTACAACTAGAATTTATGGTTAATGCTTCTTCATGAGTTTGTAAGTGTTTTCTCATCAAAACTTCTTGAATGAATGGTTGTTGATTTAACATCTTGCATACATTGTTATATTGTTATTATTTGCTTAATTCTTGAAACCACAGGAACCAACACACAAAGTAGGTTGTGGCTTCATGTCCCCATGATAAAAGCTTACAGCCATTTGATTTGAGAAGTTTAGCCTAGCCATAGCTACGAGACTTCCTCTTTGGAGTTAGTTTGAAACTTAAATTGAAGAAGGAAGACGTCTTATGCCTAATTTAGTTTACACCCTAGGGTTTTTGCGAAGCGTATCTAAGCAACGCACCGATATGGGTGTGTTTTATAAGCTAGCAGTTTATAAAAGAGTCTTGGAAAGAGGGAAACGTGGGCCTAACCTTAGCTACACTTAGGTAAACCTTTCCTTCTTAGGGTTTTGGTTTGGTGGCCTTGCCATAGCAGAAAGCACCATTAAACCCTAAAACCCTCTTGTCCTTGAGTTTTAAGTCTTCTAGAAGCCATTATTTCCACTCCAATTGACTCCATTAACCCAAGGCACTGGTCTAGAAACACCCTCACGAGAACTTGTTTGTGCTTAAATTCTCTTTCAAAACTCTTTATTGTGAAACCCTAACTAACCTAAGCGTCCCAACCTAGCATCTAGAACTAACCTAATGATGATGACGTCTTGTTGGTTTTAGACTTGTGTTTGGATAGAAAGTTACTTGGTGAGTCTTATCATAGCCATGCTAGGATTTCATGAATTTTCATTGGTTGAATTAGCTAAAGCGTCCACTTCTTGGCTAGCTAACCCCTAACCGAATGTAGCAACATTATAGGTGGCGTCATACTGCTAAAGAACTTGTTTGGGCTCAAAGCGTTTTGACACTTGTCACCTCACTTGATAGACTTTGATTCATTGATTGCATCTTTAAGCCTAATTGACAAAACATTTTGCTCTTTATCTTTCAAAAATAACCTAAATACTAGGGCTGACATCACACATACATAGCAACAACAATATAGGTGACACAACAAATATATTTATTGTGAGCCGATTTGATATTTGTAGCATTGTGATATAATGAGAATCAGGGTTTTGCACATTGAATGCTCTTATCTCTTGGTGTACTTATTGAAGAAGTGATATAAGTCTTTTTCTTTGTTTAGTAATCATTGACTTAGTCAATGGTACATTTGATCATTACTCATATATATGTGAAGATAGTGGAGTGATATTTGAAGCACTAACCAATGCTGACACATACTTTTAGTTTATTTGTCTTGTCACTTAAGCAGGTGCCATCCATTGGAACAATATCTTCTTTGACTATCTCATCATTAGCGATATCTGTGAAGGGAAGCTTACCTCAACCTGTTGAGCCTTAAACCTTGGTCCTTCTCCTTTAGAAACCCAGATTACATAAGGACGTCTCCCTTTGACTAGCCATCCTAAATGAAAGAGCTCCCCATAGGGACGTCTCCCTTGGACTAGCCATCCTAAATAGAAAGAGCTCCCCATCGAGGTGACAGTGGGTGGGGAAGCTCCTGTTACGCCGGTTTTAAGCCTTGACTCAAGCTACCTAAACCCTTCCTACAAACCGTGCGATAACAAGCCCAAACCCCAACTCCCTCATTTCTTTGGGTTAACTTTGTTAAATGTTTATGGTTTTTTTCTCCTCTCCTGCTCTTTCCCATTCCTTCTTCTCCCTCATTTCATTGAAGGTTGTTCATCTAAAACTTGAGGAAAATGGTCTTCTTGTGGTTTATCATTCCTTTTTTGGTTCTCATGGTCTTGCCGGGTCATAGGCATCAGAGGGAAGAAGAGGATAGTGGTCATTCTCATGATGACCCAGAATATGAATATGGTGAAGGGTTTGAAGAGGGTGAAGAGGGCAATGAAGCTGACAAACCTGCAATGTTTCCCTTGTGGAAATTTGTAACAAAAGTTGAGGACGGGAAAGGTGGTGGAACGGTTAAATTTTTTTATCCTCGTGATTGTCATAATGGAATTTTTTTTCCAGTTCATATACTCGTGTGAGGAGGCATCTTTGTGGTGTAATGGATAGCGATGACAGGAAGGGGGCCATTGGGATCACAATTTTCCCTAAGGTGTCCAAGGAAGTGAGACAAAAATACAGAAAGATAGAGGAAGCTGCACAATAAAAGCATGGTAAAAAACAAAAGCTTCATTCCGATGCCTCATCTAAATTTGGTGACACCACATCTCCATCTCCTCATGGTTCTGGAACCTCTGGATCTAGAAGAACAATAGCAGATTTCCTTGATATTGGAGGTAGGGATGAGGTGGATGCAAAAGTGGTCCGGTTTCTCTATGCTTGTGGTATCCCATTCAATGTGCTTCGCTCCCCTTATTGGCATGATCTTGTCAAGGGAATTAACGAAGCCTCGAAAGGATACAAGAGCCCCTCCTATGAGAAAGCCAGAACTGTGTTACTTGACAGGGAAAGAGCAAAAATTCAAAGAGCTCTAACACGGTTTATAGATGATTGGGGGGACTTTGGGGTATCCATTGTATCAGATGGTTGGACAAATGTTAGAAACCATCATTTGATCAATGTTCTTGGTGTTTCTGCTATTGGTGCAATGTTTCTTACAACACATGACTCCTCCCCAATCATCGCATCTTCTCAAAACATTGCAGAGATCCTATTGAAAACCATTAATGATGTTGGCCCTTCTAACGTGATTCAAGTAATCACTGATAATGCAACAAACTATAAGGGAGCAGGTAAAATCATTGAGCGAGCTCATCCACACATCTTTTGGTTTGGGTGTTTGGTGCACACCTTGAACCTTTTGTTGCATGATATTGTCAAGCATAAAGAATGTGGATGGATCAATGACTTATACAAAAGAGGGAAGAAACTCATCAAATTTGTCAGATGTTATACAAGGGTCAATTACTTTTATGGCACTTATTCCAGGTTGCAACTACTTAAGGTTGCAAAAACTAGATTTGCTAGCTATTACATCACCTTAAGGCGCCTATTGAAGGTGAGGCAAACTTTGGGTGCTATGGTGATGAGTGATGCATGGGATGAAATGAACACTGATAGAGAAGTTGCTAATGCAGTGAAGGAGATAGTTATTGACAGTCAGTTTTGGTCACAGGTTCGGTATGTGTTGCAATTCACCAAGCTAATTTTTAACATGATCAAGTTTGCAGATTCAGATAGGCCAATCATTGGGGACGTGTATGAGCAAATGGATAGCATGCTGGGGCAGATTAAAGAGATTGTGGAGCATAGAGATGTCAATTTGTATAATCATATTCGTGTAGAGGTGGAAAAACAGTGGGAAATGCTAAATATTCCACTACATGCCTTAGCATATGTGCTAACTCCTAAATACTATCATGTATCATGACTTTAATCACCAACACCTGGTGGTGGGTCCAAGAAAAAACCACACCAAGATCCAGAGGTTCAAAATGGTTATATGACAACATTAGAAAAAATGGTCCTAGACGAGGAGTGTGACACCATACAGAGGCAATTGAGCCAGTACATCCTTGGCCATGGTGCCTTTGCGACGAACCTTGCAATTAGAAATCGAGGGAATTTGAATTCTCTCGAGTGGTGGAACATCCATGATGGTGTTGCCCCACAACTGCAACGTTTGGCAACACGGGTGCTTTCACAGGTGGTGAACACTTCTTTTGCAGAGAGGTGTTGGAGCACCTACAGTTTCATCCATAGCATCAAAAGAAACAGGTCAAATGTAAACCGGTCAGAGAGTTTGGTTTATGTTTATTACAACTTGCGATTGTTGTCCCATTACTGTGAAGAGGCGAAGATGGATAAAAACTTGAAGCATTGTGACAACAATCTAGAGGAGGATAATTTGGAGGATGGAGTATTGGTTTTAGAGCAATTGGAAAATGCTCTTTTGGATGATGATGATCATGTTGAGATGCCACCCCCATCCACTTCCATTGGTCCCCATGTCCAAGACTCCAGGTACAACACTAGGGGCTTCATCTTCACTTCCGCCAGGAACGTCTACGTCTACTTCTGCACAGTTTTTCCCTTCTCAGGAGGCTCCACCACCACCACGAGGAGGCCCATGCCACAATCGTGGTGGTGGAAGGAGGATGGGATAGTTGTTTGACATTTCTCCTTTTTCATTGCTTTATATGTCTTAGTCTATAGATGATAGATTCATAGTATTTAGCATCTAGCTAAGTTTAAAGTTTAAAGTTTATTGTTTTGGACCTTTCGATCTTCATACTTCATTGCAGATGGCCTATTTTGTAAACATAACTATTTGGTCATGATTCATGTTATTGTTAACAGTTGTTGGAACTTGGATTATGGATAACTCATTTCATTCCATAAGTTAATGGTCTACTTTATATTACATGGCTTAAAAATTTGTATGTTGGTTTGTATTTGTAAGTTTGCAATTGCTAGAATCTAGATGGTTGATGCTCGAATGATTAATCTTTGATGTACTATGGATGCCATTTCTATCTATATTAATGTACAAATATGCATGGTTTCATGTATTCTGCAGCTAATTTGTCTTTCTGCATGTTTTTTTTTTAATATAAACGCTATATATATATTGCGTTTATATTAACAGATGCTCTTGAGATGCTCCCGCTTCGAAGATTTTTGGAAAATGACGCTTGCGACGTTCCCGCTTCCTAAAATGCTCCCGCTTCGCTCCACGCTCTGGCAACATTGAGATTAAGCATGCGGTAGATGGCAATGTGGAGAAATACAAAGCGAGGTTTGTGGCGAGAGGGTTCTCAGAGATAGAGGGAGTTGATTATGAGGAGACCTTCACACCAGTTGCGAGGTACACTTCTATCAAGGAAGTCATTTCCATTGCAGCAAAGATGGGTTGGAGGATACATCAGATGGATGTAAAGACCGCATTTCTGAATGGGATCATTGAAGAGGTGTACATTGAGTAGCCTCAGGGATTTAAGGCGCGTGGGAGAGAGTCCCATGTATGCAGATTGAAGAAAGCATTGTGCAGGCTCAAACAAGCTCCCAAAGCTTGGTATTCGAGGATCGATAACTATTTGCAGTAGATGGGATTCATGAAGAGTGAGGCGGATCCCAACCTTTACTACATTCTGGTTAGTGAGGATCCTCTCCTTCTTGTCTTATATGTGGATGATCTATTTCTTACTAGGTTAGAGAAGCTCATCGAGGGGTGCAAGCGAGATCTTGCTTTAGAGTTCGAGATGAAGGACATCGGGTTGATGCATTACTTTCTGGGATTAGAGGTGTGGCAGAGGACAAGTCAGATTTTCTTGGGTTAGGGAAAAAATGCAGTGGATATCTTGAGGAGATTTGAGATGACAGATTGCAGGCCTATGTCTGTGTCTATGATAACCAACTTGAAGAAGCTGGATGCTTCTAAGACTGAGTTGGTTGATCCCACCTTGTATCGATAGTTGATTGGTTCTTTTGTGTATCTGGTCAACACTAGACCGGATATCTATTTTGCTGTCAACACCCTTAGTCGGTTCATGGTTGAGCCGAGGATGGTGCACTGGGTGGCAGTAAAACATGTGCTTAGGTACCTATGAGGTATGGTGGACCTAGCTATGTTCATGGGGATGGAGTCAGAATGATGGGTTACATAGACTCGCATTGGGAAAGCAATGCAGTTAATAGGAAGAGCACCTCAGGGCGCTCTTTCAGCTTGAGATCGACAATTGTGTCTTGGTTCAGCACGAACTAGAAGTCAATGGTATTGAGCTCTGCAGAGGCAGAGTATATGGCAACCAGTCAGGCGAGTTGTGAGGCCATATGGCTTTGCAAGTTACTCATTGGATTATTTGGTCAGAAGTTGCAACCGACCATCATTCACTGTGATAATCAGAGTTGCATTAAACTCTCGGAGAATCCAGTGTTCCATGATAGGTCGAAGCATATCGAGATCAGGTATCACTTCAATTGGGACTATGTTCAGAGAGGAGTTGTGAAGCTTCAGTACATTTCTACAGATGAGCAAGTTGCGGACATCCTCAAGAAAGCTTTGTTAAAGGGGAAGTTTGTGTTCTTCAAAGATAAGTTGGGCGTGGTGCAAAACACCTTCCTCGCTTAGAGGGAGTGTTAAATTTGGGTAGCTCGGACATGTGCTTCTGCATTGGCTCAGAGTCGAAGCATGCAAAAGTTGTCTGACAACTTTTTCAGGCTTACTTTATTTTTATAAAGTGAATTTTTCTAAAAACCACATTAATTAATTATTAATTAATGTTGGATTAGCTAAAGTTCATAAAGTTAATTAAAGTGAACTTTAGATTATATTGTCACTGTAGATCTAAGTCGATCTCGTCCGTAGATCGAGGTGAAGATTATGAGGTTGGAGATATAATTGAAAAAGACGCCTAAGAGAGGGTAATTCGACTTGTTTTTGAGAGGAGATTGAGAGTGTTGAAGAGAGGAGGAAGAGAGAACAGTAGGAGTAAATCGAGAGGTAGCAAGGGTGCATTTACTAAGGCATCCAACATGCAAATCGAGGCATCGAATTAGTACAGGAAGACATGTAACGGAAATCGAGCACACACAGAAACCAAGATAACTTGAATAAGGTTATATGTCTTTATTCAATCAATGAAATAAGAGAGCAAATAGCTTTCTTATATAGGTTACAATCAAGTAGAGTCAAACCACTTTATGAATGAGGGATAAAGTGAAAATATAACCTAAAAGCAAATATCTGACCTAAAAGAAACTAAATTAACCTAAAGTCACTTTGACTTTATTAATGCCTAAGTCTAATTTCTAATTGACCATTATAAACTAATATTTAATTTAACACCCTCCCTTAATGGTCAATCTACTCACTACACCAAGTTTCTTTCGAAATTTTACATGC
>SNQJ01S0031275.1:12005-48126 GCA_010110895.2 Picea sitchensis | reverse complement strand
AGGGCGCATTGATGTTTGTGAACATATTCCAAGGTAGATTTCTGTGGCACGGTTTTCTAGATTTTTGAGCTAAGTATAGGTTCATTAATTGCTGTAATAAATTTTTAGAATTCTTTTCTGTGGGCCAAATCAATAAAAATCTTAAATTTGTTGGTTTTCCCTTCGGGGTTTTTTCCAGGGGTGTTTACCCAAAATTTCCGTGTCAATTTTTGTGATTGGTTTTCAGTTTCTGTTGTGCATGTATGTGCTGTTAATAAGCTCAGTGTATTTTTGTACATAAAAATCATATCTAGAATTGTTTGTTTTCCGTGCATGCATCTAGGAATAAACTCTTTTTATTGGAATTAGAGATTAGATTTGGGATTAAGAAAATTAATAGAAAGTTGAAACTTGAGATAGATGGTTTCCTTTGTTCTCTCCTCCAAGCTCCTCTTTGTTCAGTGTTCCAAGCTCTCCTTGCTCTCTTCTCCAAGCTCTCAAAAATTTGCACTCTCCTTCAAGCTCTTCTTTGCTCTCTTGTCCAAGCTCAAGCAAACATAGATGAAAGAATGAGGAAAATAGAGGGGGGTGAACTCCTTTATTCTCCTCCTCACATTCCCCTAAACCCTAATCCTACCCCAGTGTCAGTTTTTACATACAATCTAATGTGACTAATTTTCAGATCTGAAAATTGCTTCCTAGTGAACTAACAATAAACCCTAGTTGTTATCACTGAACAATTTTGCAATGAAAATTATTGACTTGAAATATATGCAGCGGAAACAACAAGATCATAGATGAGTCATCAACACATATGAGACACAAAATTTCTATTCTGTAACCTTGTCAAATTCAGAAATCCTGAAGGAAAAACCAACCCTCCAAGCCAATACAATTACACCAAAATTTGAGGACAAACTTGTCCTCCAATAGTCGGAAAAATCAGAAGAACTAAACCTCAGCAAATCCCTGGAAATTTCCTTTGCCCACAAATCTGCTATAGACCACCTGTATGGCCTATTGACGTCACTTGCACTACTGCTGATGTCAGCCTGTATGGAGCTGCTCCTGCCCAAAAACCTTTGTACGACTATACACGATTCACCTTATTGCAATCCGCATACATACGCGACTGCGCCCACTGCGACCCGCGTATATGTGATTCACCTTTCTGCAACCTGCATATATACACGACTGTGCCCACTACAACCCGCGTACATACGCGACTGTGCCCATTGTGACCCATGTACATATACGAAAAACTATACGAACACTTCCGTACGATTCACTCCACTTGTATAGTTTCTTCCTTCTGCGGCTGCCTCTCTCTTAGGATAGATTTGCTCRAGTTACAGACATTCCCTTGCTGAAATCACCAAGCTCCTTGGCACAAGTGCAGACTCACTTATGCCAACTCCATGATGTCTCCACACACACTACACAATAGGAAATGTCACATTGACCTCTCTCCTTTATATACAAGTCTTAGGGGTCAACATAGAAGCCCCTCCACAAGTCAACATCAAATCGGACTTTCTTGTGGGTGTGAAGCCCCAACACAAACCCACAAAGCCCATCACCAAACCCATGTAGCCCCAACTTCATTCCAAAGGTGGTTTTCACCAATCAAAGAGTGTAATGTGGTGACCATGATGATTCCCACATGCCCAACACCTAAGGTACATGAGAATACTTGCCCGAAGCTATAAAAATCAACATTCCCTCTTAGCGAAGGAGGTATTCTCACCACACTCTAGAATCACCTGGAAGTAGCTCTGTCTCCCACCCTAAGAGTAGCTTTGTCTCCCACAGCGGATCCACTACCACAATTGCTCTCCAATCTGCCTGATTGGCTGCCCCCTTTGTCATCGAAGCAAATCCTGCTATTTGGCATGATCCCTCCCTGGAAGACACTCTGCTCCTAGAAGCCTCCTACTCCTGAGCATCCTGCTTGGCCATCTCAACCCATGATACCTTCCTAACAGTCTAGGAAGATGCCTCTCTCCCATATGGACCTAAAGGTTGGCTCCCACTGAATGACTGACTCTCCCTCTGAGCCTCCTGACTCCTCCTGAAGTCAGACTCCCTCTGAATCCACTGTCTCCCTCTGAAGTTGGACTCCCTCTGAGCCTACACAACCTCCAGAGCTACCTGCTCCTTGTCCACTGTCCTCTACACAGTCTTGGGAGGCTGCTCCTCCCTATTGGATCCTGAGGGATGACTCCCTCTGAACTCTAGCTCCCTTTGATCCTGTACCACTGGTGGGGCTACCTGCCTCATCATTGGTGGAGCTACTTGCTCCCTCTGAACCTGTGCTCCTGGTGGGGCCACCTGCCTCACCACTGGTGGAACTACCTGCCTCACCACTGGTGGAGCCACCTGCTCCTCCTCATTTGTCTCTCTACTACTGCTGTCCACAACATGCATAGGCTGGACCCTCCACCTATATAGGTTGCCCTCCCTAACTCGAAGAACCACTGTTGATCTGAAGCTAGATCCTCTGGGCATCCAATAACACCTGTCCGTCCCAGAACAACACTTCATAGCCCTACTCCTCAATCGTTGAGGCTGAGAACACACTCAAGGCACCCATAACACATTTTCCACTTGCAACACATCCCCTGACTCTATCAGGAATATGACTGTTCCAGATCCCTGTACTACATTCCTGGTCACCATACCAAGCTCCACATACATACTTGAGTCAGACACTGTGAATCTTTCGAACAAATCATGTGCCCCTATCATGTACCGGTGGCTCCCACTGTATAAGAACCATGCGATCCGCCAAGGAAAGCATCCTGCTTACCCAAGTCACGATCATCCAATGAACTTCTGCCCAATTCCATCATCCAAGTCACCAAAAAAAATCTCTGTGTCTACACACGCTACAACTGATCTCGTGTCCTCGTCTGAAATAGTCCCAAGCTGTGGTTGGACACTCAGTCTAGTCCACTCTAGACCTCTGCAACTGATCTCTGCAAGTGTCCCGATCCTCCTGGGTCAAATACCTCATACACTGTCGCACCTCGACAATGTGCAACTCCGTGGCCCGATGAAGACTCTATCTCATCAACTTTCCAAACATCTGAAGCTATCTCGTCCGTACCAAAGCACTCAAGTTGTACCCATCGCAACTCACCATGAAAAGTCATCAGAAGTCCATCCACGAGGTTGGCAACTTGCCACACAACATACTGCTACGAACTGAGCTCTCCGTCAATCCACCAAAACTCCCAACTTGCCACACCACCGAGCTGCAATAGCCCACAACTCCTCATCTGAACGATCTGCTCCATGTCTCAAACCAGAGACCATCTAGCCTGTTGCCACCTGCAACTGTCACTGTAGCTCCCTCTCAAAGCTAACTCCTCAACACTGCTACAACTCCCTCTTGGAGATATCACCTGTGACCTGTCCGAATAGAGACAAGAAATCTGCAACCAATTATAGAAGCTATGTGTCTCAAAGATGATCCCCTTCTCTTCAAATCCCAAGCTCTGATACCATGTCAACTTTCACATACAATCTTATGTGACTAATTTTCAGATCTGAAAATTGCTTCCTAGCTGTTATCACTAAACAATTTTACATTGAAAACTATTGATTGAAAATATATGTAGTGGAAACAACAAGATCAAAGATGAATCATTAGCACATATGAGACACAATTTCTGTTCTGTAACCTTGTCAAATTCAGAAACCCCAAGGACAAAACCAACCCTCCCAGCCAATACAATTACACCAAAATATAAGGACAACCTTGTCCTCCAATAGTTAGAAAATTCAGAAGAACCAAACCTCAACAAATCCGTGGAAATTTCCTTTGCCCACAAATCTACTGCAGACGACATGTACGGCATGCCGACATCACCTGTGCTATTGCTGACGTCAGCTTGCATGAACCTGCTCCTGCCTAGAAACCTTTGTACGGTTGTACACGATTAACCTTATTGCAACCCACATATACGCGATTCACCTTTCTACAATCTGCGTATATACGCGACTGTGCCCACTGCAACCCGCACACATATGTGACTGTGCCCATTGCGACCCACGTACATATACGAAAAACTGTACCGACGCTTCCGTACTATTCGTTCCACTCATACAGTTTCTTCCTTCTGCGACTGCTTCTCTCCTAGGCCAGATTTGCCAGAGTTACAGACATTCCCTCACTGAAATCACCAAGCTCCTTGGCATAAGTGTAGACTCACTTATGCCAACTCCATCATGTCTTCACACACACTACACAATATGAAATGTCACAATGACCTCTCTCCTTTATATACAAGTCTTAGGGGTCAACATAGAAGCCCCTCCACAAGTCAACATTGAATTAGACTTTCTTATGGGTGTGAAGCCCCAACATAAACCCACAAATCCCATCACCAAACCCATGAAGCCCCGGCTTCATTCCAAAGGCGGTTTTCACCAAACGAAGAGTGTAATGTGGTGCCCATGATAATTCCCACATTCCCAACACCTAAGGAATGTGAGAATACCTACCCGAAGCTACAAAAATCAACAGCTAGGTCCCACCTTCACTAAAAAATTAGGAAAAAAAGTATTTTTCTCTTTTTCGTGGAAGTGTGTGGGTTCCTTGAGGGAGCGTTGTGGTAGCGCCTTAGGAGCGTGCTCCCAAGAGTTAGGAGTGTGCTCCGGAGCATGGTGCTCCCGAATTAGCAGGGAGCATCTGAGAACGCCTCATGGGAGAAAAAATCTCCTCTAGTTACCCCTAGATGTGAGGGGGTAACACCACCTAATTGGCCTTGTGTTGAAAGAGTCCAATCTCTCCTGATGTAGGATATGATCTGATGTAAACGGATTATCCCACAAGCCATTATCTAGGTAGAGTTTGGTGCTCATCCATTGTGTGTTGAGAGCATTTTCAGACTAGTCTTCTTTCATTAGAGGATTTTCACCCTAGGTGATTCAACTATAGGGATTATGTAATATCCCCAATAGATCCAGGCATATATTTTATGAATTATGTTATTTTTCCACAAATATTTTTCATTTATTTTACTAAAGACATTTTGTCAAACATATTGCAATCATCCTAGATACACTTAGAATAGAAGAGAATCATGGAATATTTTATTATGGATGGAGACTGAATACAACAATCCAATGGTTGCTATAGCAACTGCAATACATCAATGGAAAATACACAATACAAGCCAAAAATCTAGAATCATGTCATGGCCCCCTCAACATATGAGATCCAACCCTTCAAGTGCCACAACCTCTCTAAGAAGATCTCTACAATCCAAAACTGAAAACAAACCCAAGATGCTCCATTGAATGATCCAGATTGACACTAAAGATGATACCAGGATCCCAAACTACCTTGTAAGATGTGAAACATGCTCCACTCAAGGCGTGGTCTGGCAATGTCTGAACATAAGAGGCCTCCTGAAAACCTCTAGCAAGCAAGGCTACTCGGTGTTGAAATAACTCGATCAACTCATCAATGTATTGCTCTGCTAGGGAATCAACCTCATGAGAGAAAAAACTGGCTCTCGCCTCTGTGTCAACTATTGCACTGTCTCTTGTCCCAGGGTCCTAAGATATCCTCATAAAGGAACCACCACGATGATGCTGCGCTACTCTGATCATAGTCATCCAACCATTGTGCTCTCTCTACGTCCACAAGCCGTAATGCCTTAAAGGATCGCATCCACTATCGAGGATAATGCCCATCCAATATATCACCACTCTAAGATCAGATATCATAGAGAAGTCGATATGGTCACCAAGCCTCCAAGTATCAAAGGGAAAGACCTCAATACTCCAGTAGCTCCTGTCTGTTGCAATCATCCAAGTATCATCTGTACAATCTCCCAACATATCGTCTGCAAAGTCTCTCTGGGTGAACACAAGAACCTCGTAGATGGTAAAGTCACCCGGATCCCACACTATTTTGTAAGACATGAAGCACCCTCTACTCATAACATTGGTCTGTAAGGAGCCAATACAAGAATCCACTCGACTGCTCCTGATAAGCGAGGGAATCATAAGTTGCATAAACATGGTCAACTCCACAGAAGACCACTCCTCCAAGCAACCACTCCTAAGCCTCCCAAAAGTAAACTCCGGAAATTCAAAGCTGGTGCTCTTCTCTCTAATAATAGCTGAATTGTCAAGCACTGTAATCAAAGGGTCCCAAATTAATCCTGGAAAGGTACCACCATGCTGACGTTGCACCACTCTGATCATCATCATCGGACCAACGCGCCTAGTCTGCATCCTCCTCTCTTGGAACCCTATGTTGATATCCCTGAAGGGACTGAAGCCACCATCCTGAATCCTCTCATGTGAAAGTGTCTCACTGTAGTCTAAGCCTGCAAGTCCATGGCTAGCCTCAAGTCTGTCTTGCCCTATAGAGTAAGTTTCGACCCCCCCTCTGTTGACGTCCCAAAAATCAAGCAGACCAATCACTGTCACGATTCTGTCGACCATCATCTGAATCAATTCATCACTCAGATGAATTCCCGGATCCCACCACCAAATAGGAAGTCCACCGCTCCTAATACCTACTAAATGCTGTTGCACCATACTGGTAACCATCGGAGTCAAATGAGCCAAGTCCCTGGTATGCCCTCATCTCATGGAATCCTAGTACTAGGAATCAACTCTGTGTCTACTGATTTGTTCAACTCTTGCCAAACTGCATCGGGAAATCTGCTATCTCAATCACCCTCCATGTACCTGAGTAATCCATGGAGTCTGAACACCTCCCTAGAAAGTATCCATGTCACCTACGGTGCCTCATACTCATGTGAGTACCCAGAATGCCCTACCAAAGGTGAATCACACATAGCCCTCATAATCTCCTCTCTAAGTGTAGACTCAGGTACTATATGTGTGCGACCTCCATAGCCATCCACCATTCTGTCAGCTGACATCTTTGAAAACTGATCCAATACGATATGGATCTCCTCCTGTTCCCCAATCACATAGCCCAAACAAAAGAACTCTGATATGGTTATAATCTTGTCTGCCACCTTCGACTGACTCGGATGAACTCTCCATGTCCTGTTGAATATACTGCTGGCCTCAGAAGATGGTACTAGATGCCACTGCCACTGACTGCAAAACTGGAAAGTGTCAAGTGCGTTGGTCAACCCCAACGGTATGACCAAGGACTCAAGGTAATGTCTAAGAGCAATCCTGTAGGTATCCTCCTCTCTGTCCCTGCTCTGGTGATGCCCCACTCGAGGATCGATCTCTAAGGGATATACCTCTCCATGAGGCTTGTCCATCTACTCATCGATCCTAAGTGAACCAAACTCAGTGATATGTCTGAAGTCTTTGTCTGGAGGTCTCCCTGGGGGAAATTTCCCAAAATCCCACTTCATACCATCGTACAACACTGTATACTGCTGTATACCACTGCACCCCACTGTATCATCATGTGCCACTGTATCAACCCGTCCCCTAATATCAACTGAACCGGGATCCCAGAGTGATGTATCCTTGTCACTATCGCCTGGTCCCTGAAGCATGGGCCCACTCACTACTTCCACAACTACCACTGGAGCCTTTAATGGCCCCTCCACGAGAGGTAACTCATAACCTCCATTCTTCCTAGTATGTATAGAGTCAACAATCTCCGAGTCATGCCTCCCCCCTTGTACCCGTAAATCTAAATGAGGTTCCTCCTTTGCATGCTCTTCCACTTTGTCCTCAACCTGAAAGCTCATAGGTGAAATATGTGATTCTTCTTGATCCAAATCCTCATATGGCGGAAGAGAGCTTGTGAACATGGTCTCATTTTCTTTAGGACTTCCACCTGGTAATTGATTTGTGCTTTCCTCATACTCTTTTGTATGCTGATCTGAGGTTGTTGATTTGCCACCCTCTAAACCAAACTCCTCATAGAGGCTCTTGGATACTTCCTTTGTAGATCTACCCAATCTTTCCTTGTTTCTTGACTTAGATTGTCTTGAAGCTTTAAACTGCTGCAAGCTATGCTTTATTCTTTCTTGTGTCTGGAGAAGGCTCACCATTAACTCCTCCCTTGTAGGCTTCACCTCCTCTATTGGCGAGGCAGGAAGGAAAGTAGGTAACAGTCTGTCATTATGATTCTAGCCATTTATGTAACCCTTTCAACCTGATGTATGTACCTGAAATAACAATCTCCAAGCTGAAATCTACCTATTATCTAGAGTCATTTGATTGCTTATGGTGCCATGTTCCTCTAGTTCTTCTGTAATAAACCGCGCAGTTTTTTCCGGAAAAACCCTGAAAAACTGCCGAAATTAAAATGATGATAACTTTAGTTCCGGGACTCCGTTTCGGCTGATGTTTTTTTTGAAATTGGGTATTTTTCTGAGAGGAATTCAAATACCCAATTTGTTTTGGCAAATTCGGCTCTGAAAGTTTCAGATCTGAACCTGAACTGCGCGGCCCCCTTTTTTTTTCCAAAAACAATTCTGCAAAAAAACCCCAATTTGTTTTCCTTCTCTAGCCGAGGAAAGTGCTCTGATGCAATCACAGGCTGGCAAGATCACCATCTCTGATACCACTGTAATATCCCCAATAGATCCAGGCAGATATTTTATGAATTAAGCTATTTTTCCACAAATATTTTGCATTCATTCTACTAAAGACATTCCGTCAAACATATTGCAATCATCCTAGATACACTTAGAATAGAAGAGAATCATGGAATATTTTATTATGGATGGAGAATGAATACAACAATCCAATGGCTGCTATAGCAGTTGCAATACATCAATGGAAAACACACAATACAAGCCAAAAACCTGGAATCATGTCATGGCCTCCTCAACATATGAGATCCAACCCTCCAAGTGACACAACCTCTCCAAGAAGATCACTGCAATCCAAAACTGAAAACAAACCCAAGATGAAGCTCCAATGAAAATCTTGGATGGATCCTCCTCCTTGTCTAGCTAGGGTGGATATTGCACCACCGAAACCAAACCAATAGTGGAAGGTTTTTGCCCAAAACCCCAACGAAAACGCTGGCTACAAGAGCATTCCAATAAGATATCAAATCATAATCATAATGATAAGTGAGGGGTTACCCTTCTTTTATATTTTCCAAACCCTTCTAGATCCTTCATCCATGCGTTTTAGAACTTTCCTTTTTGGACTAAATCAACTCTTCTAGAATTTCCCCCTTTTTGACTAAATCAAATATAATCCTTATTTCTCCTTCAATTATTAATTAAACATTAAAAATACATTTTCAATTCTTAAGTGTTTCATTATTTAATGTCACTTTAAATACATAACCTCCCATAACTAAATGACATTAAATGACCCCCTTTGACTCCCTTTTTCTTCATTGACAAGCCACGAAAGTCCTTTCTACTACAAAACGGGGAAACCCAAAAATCGGGACATGTCAGATTAGAGATACTCCTATTTGCCCCTTTGTTCATCTAAGGAGATTGCCTCCATGCACCCCTTAGGGTGATGAAGGCATTGGTTTTTGGAGGCCTCTTAGCTTCTTTGCTTCTAGTCACCTCCTACCTCCTAAGTGGGAGATAAATAGGGTTGTTAGAAAAGGATATTTATTGGTAGTACATCTTGGTTACTTGGATCACCCCTCCAGTCTTGGCCCTAAGAGGACCTTCTACTATGAGTACTTTTTGCAACTAAAGGATGGCCTTATTGTTTGTCCAGAGTATAGTGGACGACAATGGATGCATGGCCTTGGATTTCGCTTGGCCAATGTAGGGTTTTCTCTCACCAACTCTAAATCAAATCAGATCATCAAATGCCATGGATGGAAAGGATTTGTCAGTTGTGCGATCTACAAGAGGTTGAGTTGGAGGAGCACCTCATTTTCAGATGTCTTATTATGAGATTAGAGGGAGATTTCATTGTTTGTACTGAGACTCACATGGATTCTCTTGCTGCCTTGTTTTGCTACTCGAATCAAAGGTGGTTGGCTCTCTTCATGCATGATGTGATTACACGCATAGCAATGGTCTTATGAGGTTCATGTAGTCCGGACTCCATTAGACAAATTATGTTCTTCTTCTTGCCTATTTCAACTACAAGTGGTAGAAAGCACCATGCCAAGGCCCCTATCTTGGATACACATGGTAGTACAGCACTGGGGCCACACACTTCCTTCGCTTGTTTCCTGGCAGAGCTACTTCCATGAAGCCATGGAGGAGTACTAGGGTTCAACATGAATCGACTGACTAGCCCTAGTATCATACCCAAACTTCCATCACTAGTTTCTTTTCAACAACCCCCAATGTTAGGAGAAATTCTATTCGCTGTCTTACGACACAATCCCACACCCATAGATGTAAAGTCCAACGCCCAGCCGAAGACATTTTTAACTAGGAGGTTGGCCACTGTTACCTCACCGGAATTCCTCTGCACTTTAGGCTAGAGAAAATGGAATCCTAATCAAGTGGGGTTTCCCTATGGATCACTAAGCTCAATGTGTATGTAGTGGTAGTGGGTGTGAAGGAGAGCTTAGCAACATGAACATAAAAGGAAAGTGGAAAAGGAAAAAGGTTGGGAAAAATGATGGATAAAAGAGAGATTAGTGCCTTTTTTGTTTGGGAAATGGAGTCATGTAGCAATTCAAGAGGGAAAATCAAGTGCTATAAGCAACCAAGTGGGCGTGCCATACAAATCCTTAATTTGGTTTAACAATTGACTTAAGGGATAGCAAACAATCAAGTGATCTTAACCACTTAACCCTTAATTTTGGTTTCTTGATTTACAAATGAGATGGTGTAGAGAGTCTATTAGAGATCTACTACTTAAAACAAGTTTCAAAGGGTGGCCCCTACCAAAGATTAAATACAAATCTACCTAATCAAGTGATGTAAAATAGATAATGCGTAATCTTGAAGGTAAATGAATCAAAAGAGAGATAAGAGGGAGGAAACCAGTTACCCTAGCCCTTTCCAATGAGGTAGCTCTACCTTTCCTTGGCCCTTGACTTGTCTTTGGCATCCATTCACCTGCAAATAAACTTCCAACACAGAGTGCCTAGAACATACATCTACACACAAAGAATTGTACTAGCATAACAACATAACTTATACAAAGAAGAGACAAATAGAACTCCAATGGCTTCAAGCATCTTTCTTTAACCAAGAATTTCCCAAGTTGCAAATGGAGAGAGAAAACCCTTATATAGGTTTTAGTTCAACTCTCTCATACAATAAACAATGAATTGTTTTCCTAGATCCATTAGTTCTCCTAGGAATAATGTTAGAATAATCATCTCTAACAAACCTTTTACTATAAGTAGAAAGAGTTTGTTGAGATCCACAATCTCCTCTAGGAGGTTACAATAAAATAATCTAGGAAACAATTCTCAATGAAGCTCATGTCTAACTAACTCCAAGAGCTAAGTCAACAATGAATAAAATAGGTGTTAGTTGCAACAACCATCCAAAAATAGGAGCAAGAGATAATGGAGTCTTCTTGGTTTGATGATAGACTAGGTCCATGCTCCTAAAATAGTAAGATAGACTAGTGCACCCTTCTAGAAGTGTGTCCATATGTGTGAGTAGTGGAACGACCTCAATGGTGTGGCAATGGATATCCTTAATAGATGAGCGTATCCACACGTGTGGACCTACACGACCAAGTCATCTCAACAATTAGTATTGGAACATGTGCAATACTCCCTCCCCAAGAAAATCAAGTGGAATACTCAAGCAAATGATCCAACCAACCCTCTAAATGGCACGTGTGCACGGTCCCAAGGTAGAAGAAATGGTAGATGATATGGATAAGTGTGCAAGGCAACCTCCTTTAGTAAATAAATGCATAAAATGGTGGAGTGCTCAAGTAGAATGTTCCAAGTCATCAAGTCCAAGCTCCAACCTCAAATGATGTGTCATGAAACTCTCCATTCAAACCACAAGATGATGGAAAACCATGAATAGGTGGAGCATTCCGTGAATTTGAGTGTCTATCTAATAGTAGATGACCTCAAGGCTACAATAGACACGAAAAGCCTCTAAACGCTCATGCCCATAGGTGCCATGTCAACTACCATCATCCATGCGCCGAAACCCATGAATACTGTGTTAAGGTGGAAGAATTCCATCATGAAGCAAGGCGTTTAGTCAAAACAAGTGTCTAATCCATCAAATGTTACCATAAGACCAGGATAGACACGAGAAATCCCAAAACTCTCTATCGAAGGAGTGTGATCCATTAACCATGCCCAAATACTGCCTTGAAAGTTGAAACCCTAGGATGATGTAAATGCGCCAAGAAAGTGGGCGCTTTGCAAGAAGAGTTTCTATCATGTCAAATATCCCTGTAGAAGTACAATAGATAACCCAAGAGGTTGACCGTTCCATCGGAAGAGTCCACAAGATATCACCATTAAAACCCTAACTCAATCCCCTAGGGTCCTCCAAAATACATAAAAAAGGTAAGCGCTCTATTAAAATAGTTGTCTATCTTGTTGAATATCATCATGGAAATAAAATTGACAAGAAAAATTCTAGAACGCTCCTCTAGGATGGCTTCATGCCAATACCCTATCATGAACCCTAGGTGCTTTGAGAACTAGCCATAGAGATGAAGGTTCCACCAAGTAAGTTGTCTATCTCATCAAGTATGATCAATAAAGTGTAATAGACATCATAAAGGCTAGAATGATTTTTCACAAGAGTGAGATATCATGTCATCATCAAAATCCAACTCAATCCCCCCAGGGTGCCTGAAAGAGCTCAAGGAAGTGGGCGCTCCATGAAATTCACTGTCTGTTTCGTTAATTATGGCCAACGGAGTAAAATAGATATGTAGAATGTGAAGGCGCTCTTGCAAGATGATCATAACACCATAACCAAGCCCTCATGCCAAGGAGCATCACCATGAAGCAAGTACTAGCACCATGAAAACATCCATCACATAAAGAGCATAGGATCACCATCCAACAACATGATCAACCTAGGAAACCGAGATCTCATGCAACAAGTGAGATTACTCATCAAAGGACTATCCTCAAGCAAAAATGAGTGTGTATTTGTAGTCCATAACAATGTTGTAAATCTCGTCTCAGGGAAAGTATCGGTGAGGGTCCAGATTGTAACTTCTCAGTGACATCGACGAAAAATATCAGAATATCTCGGAAAATGTCGCAAGACCTCAAAAAATAATACTCATTTTTTTCAATTTTTTAAACATCTAAAGCAACAACAACATCAAATAGACACAATGCTACATAAATATGAAAATACAACTAATAAATAAGATGCATAAGATGTCAAGTAGTCACATATCGTTACGAAACTGAAAATTCCGAAACATGTTCTTGAAAGGATGATACAAAATCACATCAAATGATCAAAATAAATGTATCTCATGAGATGAATCATCATGAGGCATCTAGATACTAAATAGTACATAATAAAATAAAAATGATAGATCATAGGAATCCAAATCATCGATTCCCTCTAATCCTTTTATGGGTAAAGAAATTGCACCCTCTTCCCTCTGGAAAAATTGGGTGGTCGTGGAGGTACTTGAGATGAGCTTGGAGTGGCTCCTTCTTGTAGATGCTCCAATGAGGTGGAAGGTGATGGGATGGGGAGGTTAATGGACCCAAGTCCAGCTGGGTCTGGAGCTCTCAGGTGGAGGTGGTGGCGTGGCTGCATCAGATCAATCTCTCAACCTCATCCCTTTGGACGTGGAACATCCTCTCCTCCTCCTCCTCCTCCCCAAATCGTGGAACATCCTCCTCCTCCTCCTCCTCCTCCCCCAAATCATCTGCATGCTACTCCTCCTCCAACCACTCGGGTGCCTCCTCCATCTCAGGCTCCTCAATCTCCACCCTCCACTGACTAGTGGTGTCAGTGTCATCCAATGAAATGGCCTCTATGCCAGGTTTTTTGTCAAGTTGCTTCACCCACAACCTTAGATTGTAGTAGACACATACCAAGTCATTAAGGCGATGGTTACCTAACGTGTATGAACATTGAGGGCCATAGTTAGTGATGGTAAATTGTAGTAAATTAAAATTTAAAATTTAAAAAAATATAAACAATTTAAATTTTGATTGTTGCATTTTTTAACATTTCTAACTTGTTGCGCTTCTTGAAGTGTATCTTTTCAAAGACACTCCAATTGTGCTCACACCCTGAAGAACTTCAAGTTTGACTAAGCACCCGAACGACAAGTTTCTGCAACTCAGGGAGCTTTACACCATAGTGTTTCCACCAAACATCTACAATGAATAAAATGAAAGGAAGACAACAAATTATATTTCCATCAAGTAATAAATATCAAATATAATATATAGAAAGGAATAAACAAAATTTGAAATTGAAGCTTACTTGGCATCTGTCGAGTGAAATATATGCTATCTATTTCGACATTAAATTGTCAACCCGAGGCTCGTAAACTTCGAGGTGTTGGCACTGTATGTGGAGGTCTAGAGCTCTAATCTAATGCTGGCAACACACTCAAATAATAAAGAGATCAAACAAACTAGAACAATTCGTCACCTAGGGAAGAAATCTGACATGGAGTGACCATATCTCATGAATTAGGTCATTAATCTATCCGTTGGTGATTTAAAGCTATTGGCAAATTTAAAGTACAAGGGAAAATTTGAAAACCGGTACCGGTATCGGAATAACAAACTAGTGCAAGAATCTATGATGCAAAAGATGAGCCTAGGCATGAAAGATTATTATTCTAATTACTCTTTTTACTTGGAAGTCTAACTTTGTGATTCATTTACTCAATTCAGATTAAAACATTGATTTCTACAGAAAAATGTAAAGTAGAAACAAAACAATCTACTGAAAACTTTGCCATTCAAGGAATATCAATATACTAAACACTTGTTCTTATAATCAGTTAGACTGATGAACTAATTACCAAAAAGGATTTAAAATCAGAAATTATGCTATCATACTTGAACTGGAAATATATTCACAGAGGTATAGTGATTACACAGTACTGCAGGGGTTAATTTAATCTACTTTAACTGGTCATGAACAACTTCTTCATAAACATGCTCAGTTCCTAGTGCTCCAATTACAAAGAAGATTTATATTTACAACATGGTGTGAATAAGTCAAGTGAATACATATAGTGAAGTTACAATAAAAAAGAGTGATTACTACAACTGAAAATACACAAAGGAGATTATAAGAAAATGACTGCAAAAAGAGATTAGAACAGTAAAGGGAAATTAGAACAATTATAAGGAAATGGATTGTACAGAGAAATTATAAGAGAATGATTGTAAAGAGAAATTAGAACAACTCCTGCAAAAGAGAGGTTAGAAATATAAATAAACAAAGAAATGAGACACACAGACTACTGGTGGGCCCCCCAAGCAGTTGTGGTACTCCAACTCACGAATTGATCACAAACTCAGCTTAATTTATAAATTTGCATTAAAATGAATAACAGAGCCAAGTTTTACACAGAGTTCTTAAACTGTTTCTTTGGGTCACTCTTATCATGCCAGGGAGCTCAAGTATATATAGAGTCTGAGAGGTCGACCACTGAAAGGGTCGACTCTTTGAAAACCAGAAAATCGTTTAGCTGTTCTATTAATAGGAAATGAGTCTTAAAATCGTAGCTCGAATATAGGAGCTAGATTTAACTGTCTAAATCGAAATGCAATAGGAGCCATAGCAAGAGGGCGATAATGGGTAAAAACCCCCATGTTCTAGTTTTGCCCGAAAACGCCCGCAAGTATGCTAATGGCCAAATCTGTTGCGCTCCGAGTTCCGTAATAAGGGCCGAATGGAGGGCTGGATGGAGGTTCGGATCTGTTTGATATAAATTCGGGCTACCGGATGAAGGGCCGGATTCGCCTGATATGTAATTTTGAGCTGGCTCTCTTGTGCAAAAATATGGGAACGAGTGCCGGAATGAGTGTTGGAATCTCAAGCCATTTGATCCTGATCTAATGTATGGAAACACCCATCTCCCACAATATTGGGAATTAGTTTATCATTAATAAAACCATATAAAATACACTAAGAATAATAAATTAAGCACAAATTCACATCATTTACTTTTATTGCTTTTAATCAAAGGATTTAAATAAAAGACCAACATTTTTAAAGTAAATGTGATGGTTTATGGTTAAATGTGATGACATAATAGTGAAATAAGGTGGATGAAAGAATCAAATTTAAGAGCCCATCAACATCCTTGTGGTCCTATCTTGGACAACTATATCATAGCCCAAAATCCCGGATGCCATCCTATATATCTCATTATGTTTAGAAATCTCTGAGCGTTTAGCTGGAGTCAACATCATCCTCTGAACACACTAGAAAAAACCATCAATGACCTCACCATCAAAATTAAATCCACAAGCATAAGCGAATACAGGGTTGAGGTAGAGCCCCGCTGCATGAATGGGACGATGAAGAGTGTTATTCCATCTTTCATCAATCACACCCCATATCCGGGCTCTCTTGGTGAGTCCTTCCTCGCCCTTGTCCTCATAGTACCGGTAGATAGCTTCCTTGGCCCTATCCATGGCCTCATACAAGTAGCCCATTGTGGGCTTCTCACCATCAACGAATCGAAGAACCTTTACCAAAGGTTCACTAATGGTACATACCTCACCTACTCCACTCTAGAATCTTTGGTCATGTCTCACAAGTTGGGCTATGGCTTGCCTATCTTGTTTGGTGCTATAGACACAAACAACCCATTCATTAGAAATAAACATTCTCTGTAACTCCAATATACTCTTGAGGAATGACTGAAGAGGAATGAAGCTAGTGGCGAAACATGTGATCGCGGCACACACCAACTCTCTGTTCCTTGTGAACTGTCTCATGAATGAAATAACAAATGTGTGATTATATATATATATATATATATTTTCACACTTCGAGCTGAATCAGTGATTTCCTTGATCCAAGGAAGTTTGCCCATGTCCTGTAGCATCAAATCAGTGCAATGGGCGGCACAAGGACTCCAGTACAATGATGGATACCTCTCCATAAGCATCCTCCCAACAACAACATAATTAGCAACATTGTCCGTGATGAATTGGACAACATACTGCAGGCCTATCTCTTGGATAAAGCCATCCAACAACTCACATAATAATTGTGCATTTTTTGCATATGCACTTGCATCAGCAATTTTGATAAACATTGTCCCCTTGGGACAATTAACCAAGAATTTTAGAATTGACCTGCCCTTCCCATCAGTCCACCCATCTGATATCACGGTGCATCCGGTGGTCTTCCATGTTTCCCCGAGCTGAGCTAATCTTTGTGTGCAATTGGCCTTTTCCCCTTGAAGAAGACACCCTCTCAAATCATGATAGGAAGGGCCCCTATACCCCGGGCCAACAATAGCAACAACTTCAAACATGGAATGGTAGAAGGGGTTCTTGCCAATGTTAAAAGGTATATCACTCCAAAGAAAACATTTGGCCACAAGCTTGTCGACCTCCTCCTTCTCTTTTGTTTTAATCAATGACCGAATAAAAGGTTTCCCCCCCAGGTGTTGACCTCGACACAAAGAAAGGTGAGGTTGATGAGCAGACTTCATAAGTTGAGGGCCCTGTGGCTGAGGAGTGGGATTGTGGTCCCCCCCAGAGGCACTTGTTCCAATGTGTCTACCTGCAAGTTCATTTTTGCGAGTCTCCTTCGCATCCCTCTTATTAGCCTTCTCAATGATTGATTGGTTTGCAATACGCATAATTTCCGGGTTATTTTTGAGACAAACATCCACATCAAACCCACTAATTTTGGCAAGGTGGTATTTCAAGCGGCTAATTTCTCCATAAATGTTTTTGCTGCAAAGATTGCATGTCAATATTTGTCTATTGGGAAGTTCAATTGGTTCACCATACACCCACATTGGATCCAATGGCTTCGACATTTTGTTTAGGTGAAAATCCTAAACCTATGGCACAAAAAAAAACCAAAATAAACACATGATAATGCAAAGATTAAATAATGAGAGCTAGATGAATGTGTAATGATTGAATCTTCCATTAAAAAACAACAAGAAGAGGCACATTGCAAACCCTAGCCTAATTCTAGAAAAACAAACAGATGAAAGAAAAATGTTTTACACATACCTGGAAATCTTGATGGTTTGAATCCCCACTCCATGATCTCTCTGCTAATGGAAATAAGATCCTTGGCTTTCTCCTTCTTGGAAAAATACACAATGTTCTCTCCCACCTCTCTAGCTCTCTCACACTCTTACAATCAAACAATGAAAAGAAAAAACCCCACCCATGGCCTTAAAACCCAACTCCGACGCACTTTTCCATGATTTAAAGCAGTAGGCCGATAAATTCCATCGAATCGCGATGTATTCCTAAAGTGTCGTGATATATTGAATGTGTCGTGATATATTCCATAGATCGGAAATATCGCGATATATTGAATCTGATATATCGGACTGCAGTATAACTCGATGATATATCCAATAAATTCGATATATCTCCGAGATTTACAACATTGGTCCATAGGCATCCCTACAAGTCACCCTTGAAATGTGTAACTACCACACTTGTGTGCATATGAGGGGCAACACATTTCTTTTGACTTCCTCCTAGGATCACCCAAACCAAACCCTCTTCGCCTCGGGTACCCCCCTAATGACATTATTAGGTAGTGCATAGGCACCTTGATAGTGGTTGATGCGGAAGCAAACACTTCATCTTCCTCTACTTCCATAGTGGTTGATGCAGGATTAAATGCTTGTTCTTCCTCCTCTGTTCTACATTTATACCTAATGATGAGTAGTTTCTTCTCTTTTTGCTATATCTTTATACTTTTATAGTTGTTAGTATTTTATCTTTATTCTTCTAGTTTTCAGGAGTAGCCTTGCCACTCCTATAATATGTTGTGACTAGTTATTCTTTTGGGTCCAATTGACCTACTTTTAGTCATTAATAAAATTATCTTATGTTATCTTATGGCACAAGCAATTCTGCCACGCAGGGTAGCTTTGAGGCCACACAAAGATATGGTTATTTTCTGCAAAATGCACTTGGAGTTATGATTCTTGCAGAACTCCACTATGCAATGGCAGAATTGGGAGATATCTTGGCTCATTTGAATGATTGTGAAGAACTAAGGGATTTGGAATTTATATGTTATCCAGTACTTACTAATATTAATATTGACTATTAACCATTGTACTAACTCCATGGAAAAATATGGCTACATAAAGCCACAATATCAAGCTGGTCCAATTTTCTGTTGAGTTGGAGCTTTCAAGGGACAAACAACTAATATATGCATCATACTCCTTTATTCAAACGATTTTTCTGAGCCTTTTTAAACTATTTTAACACTTGGTGTCCATTATGTGCAGAATTCAATTGGTGGAAAGTCAGAGTTTTCTGGCGGTCATGTCAATTCTTCAATGATGTGAGATGCTATTTCCTGTAATCAAGATCTTTTTCTCCCGGTTAAATTTGATTGTCATTTTCCTTAGCAGCTTGTCATTCTGTATTGCTAGTATTTCCAGATATTCTCTTTGCTGTTCATGACAAATATCTAAAGATCTAATTAATTATCAGGACGGAAGATGGAGTGCAAGGAGCGCTTCTTCATCACAGGCAGGTTTCCACCCTTCAACTGCTTATTTTTGTACTTCAAACTTATATAGGGGAAGACTGCTCTTGGTTCTGGGACAATCCTAGCTAATCTTTTTTTGATGAGATCGTCTCTATAATCATTTCTTATCTTGTTTCATTCTTTGGTGTTTATGGTTATAGGACAGCAAAAGATCTTCCTCCAGTGACATTTGCTATAGCATCCCAGCAGACAAGTGATGTTAGTGTGTCTGTGTGCCCCTGCTTTTCAATTTCAGGAAGCAACTCCAAGTTCTCAGCTAGAGACATGTGGGCTCAAATTAAAGAGGTCAGATAGTAATAACAATGTTTAATGCATTGCCACTTTATCTCATTTTTTAAATCTCTTTCTTTATAAATATTTTAATGTTTAGGAGAAGCAAATGCAGTCTAGCTGTAATTGGAGGAAGGGGATGCTGCTTGTGAATCTCTGTTTGTTAGTTAAATTTCCATGGAGTTGCTGTTAGAGTTATTTAGTTCACAATAGTCATTTAGACCAATGTTGTGAGACTTGGGCTTATCAAAAACTCAGCAAGCTTGGGATTTGGAAAAAACTCGGCTCAAGACTCGACAAGACTTGGCAAATAGAAAGAAAACTCAAAATACAGGGATTTTTGTGTAGGGAAAAGAATAATGACATTTCCATCCATAAACTATATAAAACAACAATTTATCCATCAATTCATCTCATCAGATATGGTGATATAACATTTGCCACTTCATATGTCTCAAAAATTGAAGTATGAAACATATATCAAAATTTCAAATAGCTTGAAATCCACCATGATCAAATAATAACAAGTTCAAGTTTCAACAATTCAACCACTGCACTACATAAATCGTGACATAATCATAAGATCAAAATAGGCAATGTCTCCAATATCTCATCTCATGACTCTCATCTACTAGCATTGAGTATGCCTAGCATTTGAACTTGAAGAGCTAGTCCCTGCAGCAACAGCTGCAGTGCTAGTCTCATGGAGACACTGAGATGTTAGTGTGTCAAAAATTAGTGTGCTAGTGAGATCACTAGCTTGTGTGTCAAGCTAGTTCAAATCAACAAGAGAGTCATCCTCCACGACCTAATCAGATTTTGGATCGATCTTATCCAATACAATTGGATCCCTATCCTTTGGTTTTAGTTGTTTTGTGAACATGCGAATGTTGCAGTGATGAAGACTAGCTTGTTTAGCTGCTCATGCTCTAACCTATTGTGCTTCTTGGTGTGGATGTGCTAAAACATTGACCAATTGCTATGTTACTAGGAAACGGATATGAATACGGACACGAATATGGATCCGCCAGATTTTTGAAAAGCCAAGGTCCAGATACGATGGGGAAACGCCACGTACAAAAAATATAATAATATCTTAAATTTTTTTAAAAATATATTCATAGTTAAGAATAAAAAACATTCATGAATCACAACATTAGAACTAATATCATTAGATAATTTGTAATTATGTAGACTGAAATCATGATGCATCATCTCATATAAAAAGGGCAATAGTAAATACAAAATTGAGTGTCTCATCACATAACACTCTACTAGTATGATAATGTATAGTAGGCCCAACTACATATCCTGAAATAGGTCTACATCCTCATCATCTACATATTGCAACTTTACATCATGAATAGACGAGGGGTGTCCGAGAAAGTTGGAAGCTGTAGCAGAAGTCTGGACTGGTGGTTGGTCATCCTCAATTAGGTTGAGGTGAGACATGGCATTAAGTGTCATGTTTAAATCAAAGATCTCAGGTTCCACATCCCATATCCAGCTTGGACCCTTTTTATACTCTGGAGTGGAATGTGATAGAAGGCAGAGGTTGGAATGAACATACACAAGATCCTCAGCCTTCCCTGCTCCCAGTCTGTTTCTCTTCATCGAATGGATGAAGCCATATATACTCCAATTCCTCTCAGTTGATGAGGAACTAACAACCTGCGATAACAACCTTGTCGCTAGGTTGAGAGATGAATGCTATCCTCACTGTGGAAGCCCCACCAAGTAATAGGATCCATATGCCCCCGATCATCCATGGCTAGTGGATCTGAAAAGTTACCAGTGGACTGTACAAATGCTCCAAATTCCTCACGTACTTCCATTGCCATTCCCACATCCCTATATATTTTCCTCAAAGTTATCTTATATCGGAATCCTTGTTTAGCGTTGTTCTACCTAGCAAAGACAAAACTCTGGAATGATAATACTTGGGGTGTACTATGTAGTGCATAGGCCAAAAGGTAAAACGACGTGGTCATTTTGTTCCACCTTTTGGTAACTATGCCCTTCATTTCATGGTAAAATAGTTCAAGGGAATCATCATCATTGGCTTTGATAATTTCCCTTATCCTCTCTAGCATACTATCTATGCTTTCATAGACTTCCCCCAAGAAAGGCATATCTGTGTCAAATGTCTTGATCATGGTCATAATTGGTTCTGTAAATTGCAGAAGGTATTGGAGCTTGTCCCACCGTGTATCATCAAGAATGATAGACTTGATTCTTTGTCCTCTATCAGAAGAGGAAGTTCTCCACGACTCCCAAAGAGGGTCAATGACCATCGCTTGCAATGCTTGTCTGACCTGCACAAGTCTCTTTATGACTAAAGTGTGGGAAGCAAAACGAGTTTCAACAATCTACAAGTTTTGAAAAGTCAAATCTCAAATTAGAAAACATATACAATTAAACTATAAAAATTAAGAAACCATAATACAAATAATATTGATTAAAAATAGAGTACCTTGAGTAGCTCCAACTTTGCAAAACCCTGATATATGGCTTGGGACATAAAATGATTAGTTATGAACATTTGGATCTCCTTCGATGCTACATATATTTCATTGATCCACCCAATCTCGCCAATCTTGGCAAGCATAAGGTTCAATGAATGTACAACACATGGAGTCCAAAAGATGTGATCATACCGACCTCCACAATCAAGCCTGCATCTCTACAAACCTGTGCATTATCCATGATTACTTGGACAACATTATGTGGCCCCACACTTTCTATTGCATCAATAAGAATTGTGGAGATGAACGTTGCATCCTTCTCCACTCCATTGCAATCAATAGTCTTTAAAAACATTGCCCCTTGGGGGCATATTGCAATAACATTAATCAAGGCCAATTTCTTTGGTCTCTCCATCCATAAGAGACAATGGACACCCATGTTTTAGTCCATGTATCTCGGATTGATTGTAATTGTCTATCCACAGATTGTTTTTCTGATGTTAACAAAGTGGTGTAGATTTTTTCATAACGAGGGCTCTTATACCCTTTTGGCGCTTCATTGACTGCCTTAATCATTTGTTGCCAATAAGGGGAGCGCACCAAATTGAATGCTAGCCCATTTGCATAGATACAACGAGCTACATGCTCATCAACTACTTCTCTACTTTGGTTATTAAATGCTGCTTCGGTCCCAAAGTAGGCCTTTTATTAGTCACAACTGTTGATCTAGATGGTATTGGAGGCTTACTTGCAGAACCTTGCACATGAACATTTCCCTTAGCGTGTCTCCTATCAACAAAATCTTGCAAAGATGCATAGAATTGAAGTTTTGTAGGACTCAAACCTGGTCCAGGTTTGCCATCTGCACCATTTGGACCAAAACATACCGTCACCGCTATGTTAGCTAGCCCAATGAGATGGATCTTCACCCTAGTGTATGAGCCATTCTTGATGTTATTGCATTCACTGCATCTCCATTTATATGAACCACCCTCGGCAGCTTTGTCAACGATTTCCACATATTTCCATAAAGGAGATCTTGGATCTTTAGTTTCCCCCTCACTCTGCTGTGATGGTTCTATGTCTATAGCACTGCGTATATGGGGAATTTCAAATTGTTGTAAGTAAGAGCATATGTACTAAACAGTAAACAAATTGAAAAATCTAACTATCAAACAAAAATGAAAAATCTGACTGTAAACAAAGGAAGCCCAACACTTATATTAATCTCATTCCAAACTTGCAACTTCCAATGGATTTTACTCTCTACATCAACAGAGAAGACCTACCATAAATCATTCAAGACACTTTCAGGATTCTTCGGAAGGTTTTAGAGGCAATGTAACCAAACTTCTAACCTTTAAAGTTTACAAATTATATGGCCTATAAATATTCCTCATAGGAAACTAGGAGCTCTTAACGATTCACTAATCAAAATTACAAATATAATCTGCATAAATGATATCAGATAAATGATAAAAGTTTAGACCTGTTAGTAACTTGAATGTGTTGACAAGAAAAAAATAGGGAAGTATATATATAGTTATACCAACATAGGGGCCCAAATGACACATATCAGAACTAGGAACAGACATATGATACAAAGTTCTATAGCTGCAATACAGTCATCAAAAAGCAGCCTCCATGCCTCTACAAAAAATCTGGTGCCTCAACAATAGCTTAGTAATATTTATTATCAACAGTATTAGTGGTGTGAATTTTAAATCCTTCATGTGCACACAAGCTAGTTTGCCATTTGTCAATGAGCAACATTTCTTCCTTGCATAAGTCTTCTTCGTTGCCAATATCTATTCACCCATGGATAATTTTAAGAAACCATACTTTTTGGGAAGTGTGGAAATCTGGGTTCATCTTTATTGGCCCCAACATATAAATTATAGAAATTTGATGAGAAAATGTTTTAGAGGTGCCCATATTTCTTACATTTTTCATGTATTTTTATTTTATAGACTATTTTTGTATTTTTGAAATAATATGATTTTATTGGAGCTTAAGACAATATATTGGCAAAATATTTTGGACACACTTTGGAAACAGTTCAAACATCAGACTTTGGCCACTAAATTTTTCTTTGACTTGAACAGTAGAAGGAAAGAATTATTTATATAGCTAGAAGATTCTAATGTTTTCTTAATGACTGACTTCATGACCAATTTTGACATATTTTGACAGGAATATCTTTCACATACTTGAATAGACTCCTAACAGTAAAATATATTTTTAATTATTTACTATGTAGTTTAGTATTTTTAATTATTTACTATTTAGTTTAGTTTAAATTAAACTAAATAGTAAATACTAAATAGTAAACTACTACTAAACTAAACTAAAAACTAAACTAAATAAAAAACTAAACTAAATACTAAACTAAATACTAATAGTTAATACTAAACTAAATTAAAACTAAACTAAATACTGATAGTAAACTAAACTAAACTAAACAGTAAACTAAACAGTAAACTAATAAACTAAATAGTAAATACTAAACAGTCTACTCTACTTAGCATACCTGTGACATGTAGCGGATGACCACGTTCACTGCTCCCACTATGCACTATTTTCACTGCCCCTGAGTGTGCCTGACTGCTTGTAGTCACTGAACACCATTGTGCATTGTTTTCATTGCCCCTGAGTGTGCTTGACTGCTCGTAGCCGCTGAACACCACTGTGCACTATTTTCATTGCCCCCTGAGTGCGGATGACTGCTCAAACTCCCTGGTGAGTGTGCCCTGACTGCTTAGTCTTTCATGACTAGTGAGTGCGTTGACTGCTAACTCCTGAGTGCACTAAACCCCAAGCTCAAACTTTCGCCCTCACTTCAAACTTCACGACTATGTTCACTAGCGTCCAAATGATTACTTTACGATGAATTGGAAGTGGGGTAGGGTTGGTATATAATACGAATACACACCAAAAACCTAAAAACATGTAAAACACGGATGAAATTTCCTTGGATCCACATGAGTGTGGGATCGGCTACCTCAGGATCTGTCTCCATTTTGCGGGATCCGTTTCCTCTTTGCGGGATTCGTTTCCTCTACAAACGGAAACGACAACGTGGCGGATCCTAGCAGTTTCTGGGCAGATCCGAATCTGAAACGCAGATCCATGGATCCAGCGTTCATACCAAACAGATCCCGGTAACATAGACCAATTGTGCTCACAACTTGGAGTGCTGCAAGGTTAAATCAAAACTCTAATGGTGAATTCTCGTAGCTCTAGTGTGTCGGTGCCACAATCTATCCACCAATGAATTGTTACAATCTGCACGACCCAAGCAGATTTTGGGTCGATCTTATCCAATACAATTGGATCCCCATCCTTTGGTTTTAGTGGTTTTTTGAATAGGTGAAGGTTGCAGTGATGAAGACTAGCTTGTTCAGTCGTTCATGCTCTAACCTATTGTGCTTCTTGGTCTGTATGTGCTAAAACACTAACCAAATGCAACAAGGGCAATGGAGTCAAGGTGAATCAAAGAGGCTTACGGAGCCAAGAAGAAAAACACTCTTAAGAATTGGTTTATTTCATTCAAGGATTAGGAATAAGAGATATGAACGACGAAGGATGAATAATCTATTGTCTAATCAAGATTAGCAATGAAGACCAAGGCCCTACAAGAACGGGTCCTCAAGGAAGCAACCTTCACCAACAAGATCAACTATAGCTTGATAAACATACTCAATACTTCTTGCTATAATTCCAAGGTGGATATACAAATCAAGGCACCGAATAATTATCAAACCAACAAAGAAAGAAGGAGAGGAGTTACCCCAAAATGTCTTCCCTCCAATGGTAGAAAAATCACTTCAATGAATTGATCTAGTTAGCTAAAGACTTGCGCATTTCACCATCAATCTTTATGCACCAAATAAGAACCAAGATAGAGAAGCTTCAAGAATTGACACCAACATCCACACAGAACGAAACCTTTACACAACCATTCACTCCAAGAAAGATATGTCAATTAAGATCCAAGGAGTGGAAGGTCCAAAAATCCAACCACGAGTACAAATGAGGAAGGGCTACTCTTTATATAGAGTCTCTCTCAACTTCCTTTACAATAGAATAATAATATCTCACGTGAGATCCTTAGATCTAGCCTATGGAGGAGTAAATCATTATTTCCTCCAACTAACTAATCAACAATACATAAAAGAATGAGGTGGTCAAGCCATGTGTACAATCCTCCAACTAAAATAGATCCAATGTTGAGTTTTGGTACCTTGGGAAGTGGTTCCCTTGTGTTATAGAGTGTCTAACACAAAAGGGGAAAAAGTGACCCTCAACCCACTTTACTTTATGTTATAAAGTCAAAGTGACTTTATGAGCATTTAAGTCACAAAGTGACTTTATTAACATAAAGTAACTTAGGAACTTAAGTAAAAGGGGAGATCTAATCTCAACCCTTGATCTTGGTTGGCCTAGATCTAATCTTGGCCATTGGTTCCTAGGTTAGCTAAAGCTAAGGAAGGAGGGAAAAAGGGTTATTCATTGTTCACTCTTGAGATTGGAGTGAAGAGAAGAGAGGAGAGGAAGAGATTTTGGAGAAGAGAGGGCACACCATAGTGAAGGAGGTGCACTTGTGAAAGAGGGTGCACCATTGCTTGAGGGCGCACAAGCTTGTGAGGGGCACCCAATTGGAGTGGGGTGCTCAAGCTTGTGAGGGGCGCATCAAGGAAGAGGGCCCACCAAGTTAAGGGAAATGGCACACCAAGCAAAGGGGGCGCACAATTCAAGGCAACATGCAAGCTAAAGGAAGGGTGCAAGTCCCAAGAACGGCGCACACTTCAAGGAGGATACCAAGGCCAAGATTGAGATGAGTTGGCTGATGTAAACAGGTTCCTTATGCTTTGTTTTATTGTTGTACTATTTCTCTTAAGACTCCATAATAAAATTCCTCTCAAACTAGTTTTCCCCATTGGGGGTTTTTCCAGTGTCATGTTGACCAAAAATACCTATGTATAGTTTCTGTGGTTTGCATATTTCCTTATCAGCATTAAAGTGTAAAAGATCTAGAGGGTATTTTCTGTTTTGAAGTAGTTGAATGTGCCAACCATGGACAACAAAACTTCCTAATTAAACCCTTCAAACAACAGCTTCAAAAGAGCATTAAAAATTTAAATCACTTCCTAAAAGGCAGATTGTAAGGGCAAAAAGTTCAGACCTGTTAGCAGTCCAAAAACAACAAGAAACAAACATGTTCTTACCTTGAAAACAATGCCTAAACAATTCAAAGACAGACCTGTTAGGAAGCCTCTTAGGAACCTCAAATTTCTTCACCCAAGAGAGTGGGACGTCTCCATCAAAGAGGTAAGGAGATGAGTCAAAGGTTCAACATCTAGCCTCCAAAGGCCTCTAAGTGGATACATCCACAACCAACTCCTCAAATTAGGCAATGAAAACCTCCTAGATCTCCTCCAAGGTGGATGTGTAGCTCTCCAAGGGTTGACGACCCCTAATAGGTGCATAAAAATGTTAGAAAAGTAGGTGTGTTCGTTTAACCATAGACAATATAACAATATTGTCACCCAACCATAGGCCGAAGCCACCCCCGAGCACCTTAACCTTGACAGAGAATAGTTATGGAAGCAAACCCTAGGCCTAATAGCCAATCAATGTAGCGTACCTCTCTCCAGAGCTAGCATACAAGGCAGAAAGTCCAAACCATAACCAAGAGAAAGTCCAAGCCTAAAACCAAAAATACAAGTTGCAGTAGTTGCAGTTGCAGCTACTCTCCAGACCTGCGCACTTACTAAATTTCTGCAGTGCGCACTAGATTTCTGCAGTTGCGAGCTGTGTGTGTCCAAATGAGCGCTTTGGCATCTTGTATTTATACTGCTCTTCCTTAGCTGTCTGGGCCAACTTTTCTTTTTGGAGGCTAAAAACTCAATATTAATTATTTTCTTTAACCGACTTATCTTCTAGGGTTATGTTGAATGCTTTAGGGTTTTTTCTTGCTTTCCAGAATATTCTCTTCTTGTCAGGGTTACACGTGGAGGTTTGATACCTCCCGCAGCTACCATAATATCAATACTCCCTCTTAGTTAGGGAGGTATTTAAAGGTAATGGTCTTGAGCACAAACATACCATTCAACCGGTAGCATCATCATAGCCACACAGGCTATCTCATGATCAAATCACGAGCACCATCATCACTTTCAGTCTCATCTGATAGCATCAACTCTATCATCTCTCAAAACCATACTCCATCCGAGTAATCAGGCATGATGTTGGATAAGTCACTCACTCCACAGAGTGATACAAGAACCATTCTTCTAATGCAGACATATGTCCTAGAAGAATAACTATTTCAACAGATGTTGGAAGCCACGCCATGGGCTACAAGGACTATTCTTCTAATCTAGACATACGTCGTAGAAGAATAAGTGTCCTGTACCATAAAATGATAAAGGGAAAGCCAGGCATAAGAAGATTGAAGCAAAGGCTAAGATGATCTTGATAGATTCTGTAAAAGATCATTTGATTCCACACATTGCTGAGTTGAAGACTACCAAAGGAATGTTTGACGCCTTGGTGGGATTGTTTGAGAGTAAGAACACTAGCTTGAAATTAGCTTTGAGGAATCAGCTCTGTTGTATCATGATGACCAAGTCAGATTCAGTTGCCACTTATTTTATGAAAGTCTCCCAGTTGAGAGATCAACTTAAGGCCATTGGAGACACCATTGATGATGCAGAACTTGTTACAATGACTCTAAATGGATTTCCTTCTTCATGGGAGTAATTGTTGAAATATTGTAACTTCGAAGAATAGTCTAATTATATTTGAGTTATTATTGTATAGATCAAATCCCCTTTTGCGGATTGATCAAGTCGGGTCTTGTATAAGATCAAATCACCTTTTGTGGATTGGTCAAACTATATTTGTATGGTGGTATTTGTAAAGTCGCCTCCTAGTAATTATAAAGTGGTTTTAGCCACTTCTAGGAGAAGTCGGCTCAACCAAGTGAAGAGACACAACCCTAGCGCCATCTCACACTTGTATTTATATGTGAGGTTGGTGTCTCATTTGAACACACTCACCCACTCATCTAGTGTGCATATCTTGAAGGCAGTTGTAGTTGCAGGAGGAAGGAGAAGAGAGGCACATGCTCAGTCTTGGTTTGTCTTTGGTGTTTTGGTCTTAATCTTGGCATTGTTTTGGCAATCTATTATTGAGGAAGTTTTGCTGGGTTTTCTCCCCCATGAGGGTTTCCCAGGATAAAATGTTGTGTACCTTGTGATTGTGTTTCTTTCAGTGATCCTCTTTATACTRTTGTTTTGGAAATGCATTGAATGCTCATGTAATTTGGAAATAACCTAATAACAATAGTAAAAAATTAACATGGTATCGAAGCTTGACTGAATAGAGCATCTTTCACTGGGTATATAGACGTCATTGTTGTCGTACAAGAAAATTAGGGCTTTTTATCGAAGAGAGATTTTTGACCAAAAACCACCTTGGGAAGTGCGCCATGCCCTAGTGCATCTTTTGACAGCTTGAGTGAACTTTTTCAGTGGATGGATTCTCCGAGAAGTCAAACCCTAGTTTTGATTGATACCAGAAAACCAGGAAACCAAAACCAGTACCAGAAGCACCAGTCCAGAAGTGCGCAAGTCCAGTTTCAAGAGGTAAAATTTGGATTTTTCAAAAACAGTCAGCTCCAACAAACTCCCCTCAGCCCAGCGCATCTCCTGGTAAGCTCAGTTTCATTTTTTGAGCACTTTCATTTTTTGGTCATTTTCTTAGCTCCAAGTACAGATGTTTGGAAGCACCAAGCTTGTTGACAAGTTAGAAGGTGTGGAAAATTTATGTGCCTGGAAGTACAAAATTGGGCTCATTCTTGAAGAGAAAATGTACCAGAACCCGAAGAAAATGCAGCCAAAGAGAAGTACAAGAAGGATATGATTAAGCCTAAAAGAATAATTGTAGATTCCATTAAAGACCACTTGATACCTCAAGTGTCTTCTAAGAATACTTCAAAAGATATGTTTGATTCCCTAACTAGAATGTATGAAGGAAGGAAAATCAACCGGAAGATGAACTTGAGAACCCAACTCAAGAATACAAAGATGCAAAAAGGAGAAGCAGTTCAAGATTATTTCTCTAGGGTTTCTCAATTCAAGGAATAGTTAAAGGCAATTGGAGACAACTTAGATGAAGATGAACTTGTGATGACAACTCTTAATGGTCTCACAAGACCTTGGGATGCCTTCATCCAAACTATTTGTTCAAGAAAAGAGAAACTCCAATTTGACAGTTTATAGGAAGAACGTGTTCAAGAAGAAGCAAGAGTGGCCAACTGAGAAGTCATCCTATTAAGAGATGAAGATCAAGCCCTAGCTACACATGCTAAGGGTGGAAAGGGAAAGTCTTATTTTCAAAAGGAGACTCACTTTCATAAAGAGTCTCACTCTTCGAATAGATTCTAGAAATATCATAAAGGTCAAAGAAGGCAAAAAGATTTCTCCTCGTACTAGTGTTATCATTGTGATAAGATGGGACACATTGCTAAGAATTGTCCTGCCAGAAGGGAAGAATACAAGAAGAGAAATAACAAAAGACACCATGCCCATGCAGTTGAAGATGATGAGCCACCCAACAAGTTAGCTAAAGAAGAGATTGAAGAATATGTTTTGTTTTCCGCTCTCTCAGGATCCGTGACACCTGGAGAGGATACTTGGCTCATAGATAGTGGTTCCTCTAAGCACATGACAGGCATAAGAACACTATCTCCAGCCTTATAGAGAAGGACTCCCCCCAGAAAGTTTCACTTGGAGATGATTATCAGTACCTAATCAAAGGATTGGGAGAAGCCACCTACAAACTTGATTCAAGAACTCCGATGAGAATGGAGGATGTACTCTATGTACCAGGTTTGAAAAAGAACTTACTTTCTATTTCAGCCCTAGATAAGAAAGGTTTCAGGGTTGCATTCGTAGATGGTGAAGTTCTTAGGTGGTCTAAAGGAAAAACTATAGAAGATGCAGTTGTTATTGGAATAGAAGAAGGTGGTTTGTACAAGTTAAAGGGTCACTCAGATGTAGCCTTGACTCACTCTATGGAAAGTCCTTGTGAACTTTGGCATAGAAGACTAGCTCACATCAACTACAAAGCCTTACCATATGTAAGCAAGGTAGTTACAGGTTTACCAGAACTAAAGGTTGATCATGAAGGTGTATGCAAGGGATGTGCACAAGGAAAGAACATAAATAATCCTTTTCCAAAGAGCAACAGTAAAGCAGAAGGAATTCTGGAACTTGTCCACTTAGATGTATGCGGTCCAATGCCATCAACCTCTCTAAGCAAATATGCATACTATGTATCTTTTATTGATGATTACTCTCGTAAGACTTGGGTTTATTTCTTGAAGTCAAAAAATGAAGTACTTGGAAAGTTCAAGGAATTCAAAGCCTTGGTAGAAAACCTCTCCAAAATGAAAATCAAGATACTCAGGTCAGACAATGGAGGAGAGTACACTTCAAATGAATTTGGAAGCTTTTGTAGAGATGCTGGGATTAAGAGGGAGCTCACCACTCCCTATAATCCTCAACAAAATGGTGTAGCAGAAAGAAATAATAGAACGATTATGGAAGTAGTAAAGACTGTGATTCACAATCAAGATCTTCCAATGCACTTATGGGTTGATGCAGAAAGAACAACAGTATATGTCCAAAACAAATTATCCCATAGTGCACTTGGATTCAAAACTCCCGAAGAAATGTTCATTGGAAAGAAGCAAGAAGTAAGCCATCTCAAAATATTTGGTTGTCCAGTTATACACATTCCAAAAGAAAAGAGAACTAAGTTGGATCCTTCAGGAAATAAGGGAATATTTGTTGGACACTGTGAGGTCTCTAAGGCCTTTAGAATTTACATACCAGGTTACCATCATATTGAGATCAATAGAGATGTAACCTTTCATGAAGATGCAACACTCAACAAATTGCAAGAAGAAGCTCGCTGCAGAGTTTGAGATGAAAGACCTAGGCCTGATGCATTATTTCTTAGGTCTTGAAGTTTGGAAGAGCCCAGAGAAGATCTTCCTTAACCAAGGGAAGTATGTAGTTGAAATACTGAAGAGATTTGACATGTTGGAATGTAAAGCCATGAACACACCCATGTAAACGAATTTGAAGCTCTTGGTTGATACTTCGTCAGAGTTGGTTGATGCTACTATATACAAACAGATTATTGGCTCGTTGATGTATCTGACGAATACCGGGCCAGATGTATGCTTTGTTGTGAACACCTTGAGTCAGTATCTGGTGGAGCCCAGACGTGTTCACCTTGTAGCTGCAAAGCATGTGATGAGATACCTTAAGGGTACATTGGATTATGGTCTTTGTTATACTGGAGATCATGACTTCAGACTGTATGGTTATACTGATTCAGATTGGGCTTGAAGTGCTTCAAACAAAAAGAGGACTTCAGGATGTTGTTTCAGTTTGGGGTCAGCCATGACTTCATGGCAAAGTAGGAAGCAATCCAATATTGCTCTCAGCATGGTAGAAGTGGAGTGCATTGCAGCATGTTCCGCCAGTTGTGAAGCCATATGGCTTCGAAAGTTTTTGACAGGTCTGTTCGATTTGGAGATGGAAGCCACCGTGATTCTATGTGATAATTAGAGCTGTATAAAGATGACGGAGAACCCAATGTTCCTTTATAAGTCGAAGCACATAGAGATCGGGTACCACTACATTCGTGATATGGTGCAGAGGGGAGCTGTAAAGCTCCAATATGTTAGCACAAATGAGCAGGTTGCAGATATGTTGACCAAGCCTTTGTCTCGTGTGAAGTTTGAGTACTTTCGAGACAAGCTTGGTGTTGTCTGAAAGGACCTCCCTCGAAAGGGGGAGTGATGCTGATGATATTATGGTATCCTGACCAACAACGGGTAGCTCTGTTAGGATTTTATATCCTAGGGGATTGATCATCCCTGGGCAGATCCCGAAGGTTCGGTAAGGACGATCTATTAGAGTACCTTTGCATGTATATGCCAGCTGTGGTCAATAGTGGTAGCTCAGTCAGGATTTTATATCCTAGCGAATCTTATGATTCCTGGGCAAATCCTGAAGGTCTGGTAAGGACGATCTGTCAGAGTACCACATGGTAGCTTGTTAGGATTTTATATCCTAGGGAATTTTATGATTCCTGGGCAGATCTCGAAGGTCCGGTAAGGACGGTCTGTCAGAGTACCACAAATTTTGTTGTTGATGCACCTGTCTCATTTTGTTGCCACATGTTGATGACGTTGTTCTAGCTTCGTGCTGTTGTTCCAGCTTCATGTTGTTGACGTTGTTGTTCCTGCTTCATACTATTGATGATGTTGTTGTTCCAAATTCGTGCTATTGATGTTGATGTTTCGGCTTCATGCTGCTAATGATGATGATGTTACTCTAGCTCCATGTTGTAAATGATGATGATATTGATGATAATAAAAAACTTTTGATGATTTATAGATGTGCCAGTCAGTGTTCCGGATGCTGATGATGATGCTGCCCTCTCCTTCTCTTGATGATGTTGTATTGAGTCATGTCAGTAGAATACCATTCTCGTTAAGGGGGAGTGTTGAAATATTGTAACCTCGAAGAATATTCTAATTATATTTGAGTTATTATTGTATAGATCAAATCCCCTTTTGCAGATTGATCAAGTCGGGTTTTGTATAAGATCAAATCCCCTTTTGTTGATTGGTCAAACTATATTTGTATGGTGGTATTTGTAAAGTCGACCCCTAGTAATTATAAAATGGTTTTAGCCACTTCTAGAAGTCGACTCAACCAAGTGAAGAGACACAACCCTAGCACCATCTCACACTTGTATTTATATGTGAGGTTGGTGTCTCATTTGAACACACTCACTCACTCATCTAGTGCGCATATCTTGAAGGCAGTTGCAGTTGCAGGAGGAAGTGCTCAGTCTTGGTTTGTGTTTGGTGTTTTGGTCTTAGTCTTGGCAATCTATTATTGAGGAATTTTGTTGGGTTTTCTCCCCCGTGAGGGTTTCCTAGGATAAAATGCTGTGTACCTTGTGATTGTGTTTCTTTCAGTAATCCTCTTTATACTGTTGTTTTGGAAATGCATTGAATGCTCATGTAATTTGGAAATAACCTAATAACAAGAGTATAAACTCAACAGTCATTTGTTCAGAGCATGTGTGGACGAGAGGAGTTTCCCAAGTTTGATCGGCTATGGGCTGATTGTGTACAAGAAAACATAATATTGTGGCAGATGCACTTTCAAGGAAAGAAGAAGAAACAGAGGGGTTCACTATGTGTTATTTCTATTTCGCAATCTGATTGGGTGGAAGAAGCAGGGATAGAATAAAAGCAAGATCAGGAGGTATGCAAGATCATTCAACAACTACAAGAGGACCCCAATGCATTATATAAATTTTTATGGAAGAATGATTTTCTATGGTATCATGATCGCCTATATTTATGTTAGAATTCTTAACTCAAACATAAGGTCCTTATAGAATTGCACACTTTTCCTATAGGAGGACATTTAGGGTTCTTGAAAACATAGCATAGGATCAAGAAGGATTTTTTCTGGGAAGGTCTTAAAACTGATGTTCAAAAGTTTGTGTATGAATGTATGGTCTGCCAACATAATAAGGGAGAGACAATCAAGACGTCTGGTCTCCAACCATTAGCTATACCAAGTCAACGTTGGTAAGAAATTTCAATGGAATTTATTACAGGTTTACCCAAATTTGTAGGAAAGATTGTCATCATGGTAGTAGTGGATCGACTAACAAAGTATGCCCATTTTTTTCTCTTTTTCATCATTTTAAAGCAAGTACAATAGCCGCAACATTCATGGAAATAGTTCAAAAGCCACATGGAGTACCCAAGGTTATTGTAAGTGACAGAGATCCAATTTTCATTAAAAATATTTGGACTAAATTATTTTCTTGTTTGGGTACTCATTTGGATCACAACTCATCTTACCATTCTCAATCCGATGGGAAAACTAAGATTGTGAATAAATGCCTAGAAGGATATCTTTATTTCATTGCATCTGATAAATAGACACAATGGGTCAAGTGGTTTCCCATTGGCAGCATGGTGGTACAACACATTCTTCCTTACCTCATAAAAAATGCCCCCATTTCTGGCACTTTGTGGATATCATCCTCCATCCATCACATCTCCCTTGAAAGGGACTATAAAGGTTCAAGCAGTGGAGGACCACATAGGGCACCAACAAGAGGTTCTCAAACTATTGAAGGACAACTTGGTTATGGTGCAAATTAGGATGAAATAACAAGTAGATCAACATTGCAGTGAAAAGGAATTTGAAGTGGGGGATTGGGTATTTTTGAGGCTACAACCATATAAACAAATGTCCTTCAAACAACTAAAGGAAAATAAATTAGCACCTAAATATTATGGCCCCTATAAGGTGTGTAGATGAACATCACAGTGAAAGGGAATCTAAAGTGGGAGATTGGGTATTTTTGAGGCTACAACCATATAAACAAATGTCCCTCAAACAACTAAAGAAGGACAATAAATTAGTACCCAAATATCATGGCCCCTATAAGGTGTTGCAAAGGATTGGAAGCTAAGTTGCACGAAACGGGGAAACGATACGAAGTTTCCGAAACAGATACGATACGAAACAGGCCCTCAAAAAATGGAAACGTCCGGGGAAACGCCGGGGGAAACGCTGTATATATATATATATATAGTTTTAAAAAAAATAAAGCATTATATTGCAAGAAAAACATAATGATATACATAAATGACATTTTAGAAGGAAAACTACCTAATCCTAGCCTTAAAATATGGTAGAAAAAGCTTAACATGCC
>SNQJ01S0031275.1:0-11738 GCA_010110895.2 Picea sitchensis | reverse complement strand
GGCCGTACTGTACCCGTTTCGGCGTACCGTGCGGTTTCCGGCTCCGAAACAGAGGGGGGGGGGGCGTTTCCTGCAACTTAGATTGGAAGTATGGCTTACAAATTGGAGTTGCCTCCATCTTCACATGTACACCCAGTCTTCCATGTTTCCTGCTTAAAGAAGGTAATTGGTGATAAGATCCCAGTCCAAACTATTTTACCAAAGATTAATGAAGAAGTGAAAATCATACTAGAATCAGAAACAATCCTTGAAACAAGGATTAACCAACTGTGAAATCGAGCAATTATTGAGTATCTCGTCAAATGGAAGAATCTACCAGTGGAAGAGATGACATGGGAAGATGAGTTCTTCTTGTAGAAACACTTGTGGTTAGTCAAGTGTTGAAGACAACACTTGTTCGAAGGGGAGGGTCATGTTAATCCCTAGACAAAGCCCCATGTTAAGTATAAAACCCCTTATTAAGCCCTAGATATTGAATTATTACATTTCTAGTGTTATATTAGTAGATCGGCTATAACCCTTCATTGCACCCTTTCATTATAATTGTACCCTTTGTCTCCTATATATACAAAGGAGACCTAGTGTTAGGATCATCTTATCTCATCTTCTACATTGAATATATTGTAAAAGGAGGTTTTCCCCTTGAAGTGGGTTGTTATTCATTGACTTTTTATTGTTCTCAAGGCGTTTGTACTTGTCGTTTCCCTTCCGTATCTAGATCCTAGCTTTTCAAAAATCTGGCAGATCTGTATCCGGATCCGGATTCGAATCCTGGTAACTTTGGCTATCGGTGATAGGAAAATTACTTGGAACACCACCTAGGTTGCTAGTAGTACACTTGACTCAAAAGGCAACACATTTGTCTATTCGAAAACTATGAACCCACCATAATACAACCCTGTAGGAGACAAAATTTTAGACTTTTATGTGCCATTATCAGATTACACCCATGATCATCGTGTTCATGACAAATATAGAGAGCAATATCATCAAATATAAACAAAAGATAAGATATAGCAATGCATGGTAAAATATCATCATGAGAGTTAGCTGAGCAAATGTAAGGAGCATCTCTGGTAAATGTCCATGGATAACCATAGATCTCATTTGTGGAACTGCTTATTGTGATAAATATCACAAGTGAAAATTTCCTCTAGTTATCCCTACAAGTCAGGGGATAAGACATGGCATCGTAAAAGTTTGTTGTATATGGACTGGAAACAATACCCGTACTAGATATCTCTGTACCCACATCCATATCTGTGTGACTTAGGTTTTATGTTTTCCATAACCATAATGATTTAATTCCAATGAATGGGGCAGGACACTTGATCATTTCGTAGATTTGATATAAAGCTTCACACGTCTCTTTCTAAGGTCATTATTCTCTTGCTAGTTCATGAGATATATCTTTGTAATTTTCCTTTATCTGAGGCTTTAGTTCTGAATTTTTAAAATGTGTCATATGTTTAATGGAATGTTTTCAAAATTCTTGGATATAGCTGTATAAATGTGGCATAAACACAAGTTAAGCGTTATGTCAAGTTTTTACAGCTACCTGTTGTGCTTGGTTAATATTTCTTGAGGTTTTCAAGTTTTTTCCAGTAAACAGGGAACTTACCTGAGAACATATACATTCTTATAAAGGAATTGTAATGAAATAGCATAATTTAGAAGTTGAACTTATAGTTTCTTTTTCAAATTTCAGCATGGGTCTTTTGATGAAAATACTTGTGGCACACCTTCGCCTCCTTCAGAACAGGGGGCTTCAATTGGTGCTGCTGTTGTGGCTTCGGTAGCAGTTCCACCTCATGGAAAGAAGATTGTTACATTTGCATTAGCATGGGACAGTCCGGAAGTCAGATTTCCTAGTGGAAAATCATATAAAAGGTAAGCAGATGAATGTCTAGGACACTGTTGAAGGAAGCATATATGCAAATGTTTGTCTCTAAAATATATGGCAAGATTCACTCTGCTTACTTGTCCAATGGCAGACGCTATACCAAATTTTATGGATCTGATGGAAATGCGGCAACAAATCTTGTTCGGGATGCCCTCATTGGTAAGGCTTGCTATTTTATAAATTGATTTGCATGTTGTGCTAATATTCTCTATAGGGAAACATTTCGTAGTAACCTTCAATTCCTGCCCAGGCTTATCTGTTATGGACTTACAAAAACTGCTACTTGTATTTTTTGATCTTGTTTTCTAAATGCTGCTTTTGTTCTTTAGTAGAGTGCAATGCAGTAAAATGACATCATCTATTGCTTTGTACCTATTTATCTTTGGTCCTTACTAAGAAAAAAGCATTTGATATTATCTGATATCATATAATACATTTTACCTTTCTATCTTTGCTCTTGACCAAGAAAAAGGAATTTGATATTTTCTGAATTATTGAAGTTTAGCTCAAAGTGGGGGCATTGGAGGTACACTTAACAGCATAATCTGATATTGACTTGGTAAAGGTTAGCTCAAAGTGAGGGGAGATAGAGTGATGCTTTACATAACAATTTATGTTGTATGTGGAGTCTCTTCAGTTGTGGCTGAGGGGATTTGACCTTTCAAGTGACTTTGCAAAGGATAGCTTACACCAACAATTTGTGGGGAGACCCTTCATGTTGTCTGAGAGGATACTGGATAGTTTGGGGAGATGGAGGTATGCTTCACATAACAATTTATGTATTTGTCTGGATTCTCTCCAGGTGTGGCTGACAGGATCTGATCTTTGATGTTCGTGAAACTTACTGCCATAGTAGTATTCAATTGTTCGATAAAAGACATTTGAAACATATTGTATCCTTGGGAAAATATAACAGCCCCTTGTTCATGTGAGTTGGGTTTGGCCAATTCTTTGAGCAATTAGAACCTATATGGTGTTTTTGGATTGAAACAGGAAAATGTGATTAAAATTAAAGCTTAACCCCAATTACATATTCATCTGCTATGTACAGGGCCTGACCATTATTCCCTTGTTGTTCAGCAAGTATTGCAGACTAAATATGCAGGGAGGAAGGAGAAAGAAAGAATGGGAGAAGGAAGAAGAGTAGAAAAGGAGGGAGAAGGGAAAGGATCAAGTGAAGAGGACGAGAAGAAAAAGAAAAGTGACAGCAGGGAAAAGCTGACCAGAATATCAGTGTAAATGGAAAGCAAGAATGAGAAACACACAACTGACACACTTGTGTCAGTGGAGAATAATTATATATCTTCCAGATTAATTTACATCCATTAAAATTCTGGTCTGTTCTATCAGTCAGAGGCATTATCCTTGCATATATTTCACAAACATGTGATTGGTCAATGTGCACTCCATGCAAGAATGAAATCCTTTTAAATCTACTAAAATATTGTGGAAGATGTTTAATTAAGACAATCATGTTGAATCATCAATTCAACTATTGCACATAGAGGTGGGTTATTTTAACCAGGTTAGAACTTAGTATTAATTCACTTTAATATCTGAGATGGCTTTTAATACAATAAAAAAATCATGAAAGATTTTAATTAGGATTTATGGGGGTCAAACCATCAATGGATCTCTTATGATTTGAGATTTTAAAGAATGATTATGTCAGTGTTATACTGAGTCATTTTATCCTAACGAGGTTATTTTTTGTTCCAAGGAAAACCCTGAGGAAACCCAAGGGATGTTTCACCATATTCGTGGATGGAATCCCTAGTAAACCCATTAATGTATACTAGTGTGCCTTGTTATCACAATATTTAGCACCTTTGTGCAAAGCCTTTCACAAGGGCTAAGACAAGTGTAACATGGAAGTGTTACCACTGTCACCTTAGCAATAACTTCCCTCGTTTTAATGAAGGATGAAATCCAACATGTTTCCTCCCTAGTTGCACCAGGAAGGATTGACGATGATTCACAAAGATTGAACAAGATACTTGTTCAAATTTAGAGTTCAAAACTCCAGTTGGGCCTTATGGCCCCTAAATTTTTTTTCGTCTTCTTCTTTTCTGCATGTTCCATACCCCCATGGGGGAATTGTAATAAAATGAGCTAGCACAAGGTCTTTTTTATGTAAAAGACTCATCCCCGTAAGACTTGATTATCAATGCATACTCTAGAGTGTTTTTTTTCACTTGTTAATTATATTTTACTTTTTAGCGAGTTATAATTTCTATGCTTTTTCACTCACCTCCTCCAAAGTTGGAGTGTGTACTAATGGTTAGGCCTTAGTGTGTTCTGTCTGAGTCTAGTTTTTAGTGTATATTACCATGCTAGTCATTTATCTAGAGTCTTATGGACATGCATTAGGTCCCCCTAGGATTTTTTTTATTATTTTAATAAGTTGTAAAATTTCCCGTGAAACGGAATTTTTACTTTGTAAATTGATGTAGTATTAAATAAGTGGTACTAGGAGGCATTATATGCCTTGGGGGGTATCGTTTTGTAACCCATAATACCCATTATACCCTTGTACCCCCTTTTTGAGAGAAATTATTGAATTATTCTCATTAAAAAGTCAATTTTACTCGAAAAAGGTGAATAAAAGACAAATAAATCAGCTCCCTATTTTTTAGAAAACATGTCGGGGACATGTTTTGAGTTAACTCACCCTCTCTCTTACTTCACTGAGTCTTGGTGGCACTTAAGATGGAGTTATGGATAAGGTGGAGTTGTGTTATGTCATGTGGGAGGAGATCCCAAGAAGAGGGTGCACCCCTCCTCTCTTATGTGGTGCATTCTAAAGAGAGGGAACACATCCCAAGGAGGCCGCCACCTCTCTTGGGCCATGTGTCACCCCTCCCTCTCTTTTCCTTGCACTTGTGGGCCTTTCTTTGAGTTCTTGGGAGATGTGTCACTCATCCCTCTTTCCATATGGCTTGCCCCTCTTGGAAGTGTGCCCTCACCTTGGGATTCATGCCCTCTTCTTGCTATTTAAGCATGGTGACCCCTCATTTAGCTAATGGGAGTTTGGGCACGCTTGTTGTTGTGATACTGTTGTAATATCTTTCATTGGAATAAAAGGCTTTGGAGGTCAATATGGTGTATGGAATTTCTTGTGTGGATGCTTGATGTTCATGTTCAAATGTATGAGCTAACCGCAGCTTAGATATTTGCATTTTAATTTCGTAAGTTGGCCTTTGAAGGGGTGTTGTCTCCTAGTAGGAAAAGATCTTCTAAGCTAGTTTGTTTCTTAGATCTTTTTGTCTTTTTACATATGCGATTAAAGATTTGCATGCAAATTTCGGTTAATTACATGCTATCTAGATTTCATGTGTAGGGAGCACCAATATTTAATGGATTGTTTGCAAGTTTTCTAAGTTTTACAAGTTCCTACACTTGGAGAAGTGGTTGATTTGAGTTCAATCTTACAATTCCCTGTCTTGAATTCCAATTCCATTGTTTCGTAGTTCAAAGATCGTTTCTCCAGGGAAATAAGCCACTGAACACCCAAGGCGACATTAGTGTCTACCAATTCAACTACATGAAAGTCATCTGTCATAGTGTAGTTGCCCAACCTCACATCCAACCATGGAGCCTTCTGTGTGCAAGTCATATTGTGCCCACCGACTACTATTACATCCAACCCCTCAAAGTCCTTTGTAGGAATGCTCCTCCTAAACACCAAAGCCGAGTCAATGAAGTTGTGGGTTGCCCCAATGTCAATCAAAACTTTGACCTGAAACAGAGGTTCAACCCTCCTTTTCTCTGCCATGAGCTGTCTATACTGGTGAAGGTGCCTTACATTCCTTCCATGGACTTACAATAAGGCACAACCTCCCTTTCTTGAGGCTCCCACGAATTGGTATGAGTGACACAACTCCTTCTAGGGATGCCACGAACTGATAGTAGGTTGTACGGCCTCCTTAAATACTGCCAAGGACCGATAACAAAGCTGGGACCTCCCTTATGATATTTATGATTTGAAGAGGAGGGTAAGACCTCTACCAATGCCACAAATCTCTGCAAAACCCACAATTTGACCAACTAATAAATCTTCCTCCTTCCACAGTGAATTCCAATGAGATATCTGACTGATCTCTCCCTTAGATTAGCTAGGGTGGATTCGTTTCACCACTGAAACCAATTTATTCAAGGGTTTCAACCCCAGAACCCTAAAATGACACAAGAGCTCTCCAAAATCCAATTCTGAGAAAATAATCATTCATAATGAAAGAATGAGCTCCAATCCCTCTTTTATCCCCCCTTTTCTTTTTTCCGCTCTTTTATCCACCAAGTTGCACTAGGATGGACTTGCAGTTGAGCCGCCAAAGATTGAACATTCACATGTTCAAAATCATAGTTCAGAAGTCCAGCCGGTCAAATATGATCACTTTTTTGCATTTCCATCCCTTGAGGGGGCATTGTAATAAGATGAGATTAGCATGATAATTTTGTAAAAGGCTTGGCCTCCTAATACTTGATCATGAGTATATACTCTAGAGTGGTTTTTTTCACTTGTTAATTATCTCTTACCTGAATTTCTTTTTAGGCAAGTTATAATTTCTAAGTTTTTTCACTCACTACCTCCAAAGTTGGAGTGTGTACTCATGGTTAGGCCTTAGCTTCGTAATCCAAGTTTAGTGTCTAAATGTTTATATTACCATGCTAGGTCATCAATATTGAGTCATATGGAAATTGCGCTAAGTCCCCCATAGGTTTTTTTTAAAGTTTTGAGCCAATAAAAAAATTCCCATAAAACGAGATATTTTAATTGTCATTTAGTCATGTATTAAAAAAGTGGTACTAGGAGGCATTATATGTCTTGGGAGTATTCATTTTTGGACCTAGAATACCCACTTTACCTATGTACCCACTTTTGTGAGTAAAATTAGTGATTTTAATCACTTAAAAATTAATTTTGCTTACAAAAGTCAATAAAAGACATAAAAATTCAGAAAAATCAGCATCCCTATTGTCAAGGAAACATGTTTTCTCTTTACCCATTGACCAAGAGACATGGATGAGAAATACTAGGAAGAAGAGCGAGTGACTTAGTAGAGGTGGCAAGCTATGAGGTGAGGAGAATCTTTACCCAAGTGAGTCGCACCTCTCTTGGGGCAAGTGGTGCACACCTCTGATTCTCACATGTGATAGATTGAGGGATGGTTCAATGAGGTGGCTACCTTGAGCAAGGTGTCACCTCCTCCCTTCCCTCCACTCCTCCCTCTTCCTTTGCAAGTGAAAAGCAGATACTCTTGGCAGCTCTTTTTCCTCACATGTGGTGCACCCTCCCTCTCCAAGTGATGTGCCCTCCTCTCTTTGGCTATAAAATCAAGCATTCACCCATTGCACAAGCTAGTTGGAGCTTTGGTGAAATTGCTTGTTGGTTGTATTGTAATCTATCATTTTCATTGGAATAAAAAAGAGCAGGCTAATACATGGTGTAAAGCATTGTTGTGTGGATCTTCTATGATCAAATTTGTATGAGGTATATGCTTTATTATTAATTTTTTGTTGTTAAATCTTGGCCTTAGAAGGGGAGTTATGTCCCAATAGGATAGGAATTGAAAATCTTGTTTGCTTGGATTGAGGGATGGTGGATTCAATGGTGGCTCCCTTGAGCGAGGTGTCACCTCCTCACTTCTGAGTGGCACTCGAATCTACTCTTGGCAACTCTTTTCCTCACATGTGGTGCACCCTCCCTCTCCAAGTGGTGCGTCCTCCTCCTCTTGGCTCTCTTCCTTTTTGCTATAAAGTCAAGCACTCTCTCCCATTGTAAGTTATTTGGAGCTTTGGTGAAATTGCTTGTTAGTTTGTATTAATAATCTATCATTTCATTTGGAATAAAAGGCTTTGGAGTCTAATACATGGTGACAAAAAGCATTGTTTTGTGGATCTTCTATGTTCAAATTTGTATGAGGTATATGCTTTATTATTAATTTTTGTTGTTAAATCCTTTGGCCTTAGAAGGGGAGCTATCTCCCAATTGGATAGGAATTGAAAATCTTGTTTGCTTGATAATCCTATTGATTCATGTATGTTAAATAGTTTGAATTACATGCTTATTTAGCCTAATATTCATGCTTTCATGCTCCTATATTATGTGACAACATTATATTTAACCCTTTTGCAAAAAGTTCTAAGTTGTGCAGGATATCTCACTTGAAGGATGTTAGAATACTTAGTGGTGTGCAGTTTACCATTACGATACCTTTGTCAACCAACCATAGGTTGGAGCCTCCCTCAGAGCACCTTAACCTTGGTAGGAATTCCTCGAGGCTGGAAACCCTAGGCTGGAATGGCCAAACCAGGCAAAGCATCTCTCCCCAAGGATGGCACTTACGGCACGAGAGGCCCGGTCGGATAGTCTCAAACCCTACCCAAGAGATATTCAAGCCAAAGCCGAACTTGAACAGCTGGCTGCTGCAACAACTCTTCCTCAAACTTTCTTGCCTGCTTTACCAAGCTGCAGTCGCATGCCAGCTGAGCGCAGTGCGAGATGTTACCAAAGTAAGGAATTGAAGCCTGTATTTATGTTAGATGCGGTTTTGTGGGGCGACTTCTCCCATGCAGGTATGTGCATTGATTATATTATTATTATTTCTGGCCGACTTCTTCTCTTGGAGGCTAATGACCTAATATAGGAGAATTATCTTCTTGAGCCGACAAGGCGCTAGGGTTATTAGCCAACTTTCGTTAGGGTTTCTCTTGCTTCCCAGAGTCTTCTATTCTCGTCCCGTTCACTGCATTAAGGTAAATACCTCCTGTGGCTACCATAATATTAACAAAGGATAGGTTGAGCAAGTTAGCATCTTCCTCTTCTTCAAGATTGTGGTGAACAACATGGTCCCTCAGTTTTCCACCAAAGAAGGAACCCCATTGCCCAAAGCTATCCGTTGGGGTCGACTTCTCCTTCTGGGTATGTGTTTGTTCAGTATATTATTATTATTTTTGGTCGACTTCTTCTCTTGGAGACTAATAGCCTAATATAAATTATCTTCTTGAGCCGACAAGGCTTCTAGGGTTATTAGCCAACTCGTTAGGGTTTCTCTTGCTTCCCAGAGTCTTCTATTCTCGTCAGGTTCACACGTGGAGGTAAATACCTCCCGTAGCTACCATAATATTAACAAAGGATAGGTTGAGCAAGTTAGCATCTTCCTCTTCTTCAAGATTGTGGTGAACAACATAGTCCCTCGGTTTTCCACCAAAGAAGGAACCCCATTGCCCAAAGCTATCCAAGGGATCAAGCACTTTCTATCTCTCTTTCTCTCATAATTTCATATATTATTTGGGCTACTTTTTAATACATTTTAGATCTAGTATATTGCAAGCTAAATTCTTAAGTAGATCTGATTTGTAGAATTACATGTTTAGTTCTTAGCTTAGTTTATAAAAATATCATCTTTATAAGCAAGATCTAGCATAGGAAAGTCTCTTTTTTGCAATTTCATTGCTAGTAAAATCTAAAGGATATAAAAGAGACCTTTTATATTGTGCTTAACTTTCATATTTAGCAAGTATAAGTGCCTTTAATTTGCTTCTCTTTAAAAGCAGTCAAAGATCCTAATGAAGCAAGCTTTCTAGCTTGTTTTCCTTAGTTCCTTTTTGCTAGTTTTCATAGATTTAACTTAGGAAAAATTTTGGGTTTTTATACTAACATCCAAAGACACTGTTGAAGTGTTTTTGGACATCTTTTGCATTGGTTTGCTTGCTGTTTTGTGCAGGTTTGCGAATAAACAAGAGGAAACTCTGCCCATTTTTGGTGGGTTAGGAGCTTTCAAAACCCCCAAAAGTACCCCATACCTTAATAAGTCATTTGAAAACATAGTAAACTTCATTGATCCATCTTTATAAGGATCCCAAGTCTCCCAAAGAGAGACCATTGTAACCGAAGTAATAAAAGAGTGGGCTACACAATGCCCAGTTTTCTTTCCCCCTAGGGGGGTTGGTGTCTTGTGGTGTGCTTGTTTGTCTTTCTTAAAAGTCTTTCAATTTTTGCAATTCATCACCTAAGGAAAGATAAAATTCATCACAAACAGTAACAACCACAATTAGTTTAGATTTCTTTTTTAGCAAAAGTAATCTTTTAATTGCTAGAATAGTTTTCCTTTTTTGCAATTTTCAATTCAACATTTTTCCTTTTTGCAAATAAACCAGTCCCCTCATCTCCCCTAAGTAGGCTCACGCCAAACAAGGGCTGGAAAGTGTGGACTCTGTTAAATTAGAAAACATTTCATTTTATTGCCATTTTATTTTGGAAAATAAACCCATCCCCTCAACTCCCTGGTGTATGTTCCTGACCCTTATATTGCGAGCTTAGTCTCGATCTTTGGAAGTAAGTTCCACGCAGATCGAGGTTGGTCAGTGCGGATTTAGTATAATTAGGACAATCTCGAAAAGTTTCTATTGGTTTGTTTGGAAACCACATAAAGGGAGTGTGTGAAGTCAAGTGGGAACTTTGAGATCTAGGTTCTCCCCGTGTTGGACATCCTGATCCGACACCTTTATTGAGCTTGTTGGTGAAGTCATTTGGACTTCGGCAAGTTCTCCGCAAATTCCAATTTGAGGGATAGCCTCTTAAGAGGCCACATCTAGATTAGTCTTTCTTTTATGCAATAAAAGTCACTTTACAACATTAATCAAACTCTAAAATTTACAAGGACATTCACAGGGAAATCTCCATTCTTAGCAGCATTATACACTTTTCACGATTATTGGCACTGGTCTCATTTCTTTACTTTCAAAGCCATTTGCTTCAAGTACATATATTTACTAAGTATTTTCATTTATCTTGAAGTATTTCCTTTGCTAATGGTTATTTACCTGCATGTATCAATAGTCATTTGAATATATTTTATGCAAGAATCTCTTTGTTTAAATATCTTTTTTATAAGCAATTGTGGTGAATGAATGAATGATATATGTTGTTAGTATAGACTTATCTTTTGTGTATTGTTCTTTGCAATAAACTCCTAGAATACTAGTTTTGTTTAGATTTAATCTTTAAGCCTTAGTATATTTTCTTTAGGGACTACTACCCTTGGCTTTGCTAGGAGTTGGCCTAGACGGAGGAGTTGAGGATCAAGTGACAACACCTTGACTTGAGACTTGCCCCCAAGGACACACCAAGTGGATTGAAGATTTCTTCCATGTTCCCAAGGTGTGTATAAAGGCGACAACACACTCAGTTAAAAATTATAAAGTGACTTTTTAATATATCTTTAATATTTTCCCCTTAAGTCACTTAATAATACCCTTTTTATTTAATTACTCAATATCACCTTTAATTTTTACTTTTCTCCCAAGTGACATTGAATAATTAAAATAATTAATTCTCTTTTTTCACCGACTATAGCCTACGAGAATTAAATAAGCTACTAAGTCGTCTCCTAGAGTGATCACTCGGAAAGGGACATTACAAATGTACTGGGTCTAGAATCCCCTTAGACCTATGCTCGTTGCTTGGGAAAACAGCCTTGGCATGCTTGCCAGGCAAGCACCCTCCGCATACACCATGCCACTCAATATTGAACTTTGGAAGACCTGTGACTATCTCCTTAAAAATAGGAAATGCCCTGTGATGCAAGTGCCCCAACTCGCACAAGCCGTCATTGTCATGCACCAAGGCTCGAACAGGTTCACCGTGCAACCTGTACAAATTACCTTCTCTAACCCCATTTACATGATCCGTATCTAAGCTAGATTCCTTGGTCTGATGAGGACTTGCTGGTTCTTGAACTCCACCGCAAAGCCCTTATCTTCCATAACCGAAAATGAAAGAAATTTCTTCTCGAGACCTAGTACAAGCAAGACATCATCTTAATTTAAAGAA
>SNQJ01S0031274.1:128601-144300 GCA_010110895.2 Picea sitchensis | reverse complement strand
AATTAATTGTCACTTTATGACTTAAGTGACAAATTTCACTTTATGACTTAAGTGAATAAAGTCAATGTGAAATTAGAACATAAAGTAAAGGTATAAGGGTAATAGTCTCCCCCTTTGTGTTTAGAGACTCACAAACACAAGGGCACCACTTTCCAAGGTACCCAAATCTCAACATATTTTGAGGGCATTCTAGCTTCATGAGCAATTATCTTTTGACAGAGTGCCCATATTTCCACCAAATCAATGCCATTAGATGTAGAGTGGTTGTGGCGTTTCCAAATTGTGGTCATAATAGAAATTCTAACAAAAATTGAGCGAGTTATGGTGGTCACAAGTTTGTCATGTTAAAATTCTTGCCGCATTTTGACCAACTTTTTGAGGAACGCCCCACCTTTGTTGCTTGAGTATTTTAGTTATTTGGGGAGAGTGAAATTAATATATGCACGTGGTGGAGGTCGCCTTGCACATAGAGCAAAGCTTTGCATGTTTTGAATCTATCTTTGAAGGAGACGTCCACCTTGGGAGGATACGCATGGTATAACCACCTCATTGTTTTATCATTGTTTGACTTGTCTCATGAGTTGGTTATGAGATATTGTTATTGTATTATTTTTCTTGGAGAAAAACATGGATCAAGAAGACTCCAATATTATTTTATCATTGTTTTCGGAGAGATTAGTGGATCTAGGAAATAAATTATTATTTTATTGTAAGAGATGGAGCTAGACTCTATTTAAAGAGTAGCTCTCTCCATTTGTAGTCATGGTTGGATTTTTGGAGTTTTCTCTCCATGGAGCTTAATGCATATATCTTTCTTGAAGCATATGTGAAGTGTAAAGGTTTCTTTTCTATCAAGGTGTGGCTATTGTTCTAATGCTTTCTATCGTTGCATATGATTGTAGAGTTGCTAGTACTTACTATTGATTGGCTATTGGTGAAAGATACATTTATCATATTGGAAGGGTTTGTGTGAGGAATTTCTCCCCCCTTGACCCTTTGTTGTCTTCCCTATGGATTGCTCTTGCATCTTACATCTACATGAGTTGTTGCTAGGTTAATACTACATGGTAAGGCACACCTCATTGGGAAATTTTTGATGTGGCAATTTAAAGCAGTGTTCCATTGGGATGTGTCCCCCAGGGTCGAGGGCGTGCCCCCCTCACTTCCCATGGTTTGGGGACTTTTGGGTGCCTAGGGAAACATTTCCACACATTCCCCTTTTTGGGAAACAAACAATGTAATGTTTGTCTAGTGTGGAGTGCGTTTCCCAAAAAGGGGAGCCTCTGGGCTTCCGCCCTCCAAAAAGTGGAATGCCTGGGTGCCCTCCCTGAGAGATCCCCTGATTTTTTGCCTATAAACCTTAAAAAAAAGGAAGGCATAAAGCCTTCTAAAGACTAAAACCTATCTCTATTTCACATTTCACATGATGAATGATGAATGACGAATCAAAATCAATGTATACAATATTTCATTTATGAATCAATGTGTCATTTATGACGCTGAATATGAATTATTTTATTTTATTTACAAATTTGAATTTAGTATTTACATTGCACAATTATGAATTTGCATGGGATGAATCGTTATTTTTGACATTTTATAATTTTTATTTTTATTTTTATATTTTTAGAGATGAGCCCCCCTTAATGCTAGGGACCTCAATGTCCCCTCGTCCACCATGAATTTCCCTAAACTTTGGAGGGTGTCTCCACACATCCCCCATGTGCATTTCCCCACTTACATGTCTCGAAAACTTGGTGGAACATTTCTCTAAAGCCCTCCTAGTATTCCTTTACTATCATTTTCAACAATGTTAAGTTCTTCTTGTGGCATGCATATTGTAGCCCTTATAGTCTTAACCCTTTATTGAACTTGCCCTCTTGGATCGGCCTCTTGACTCCATTTTTCCCTTGTTGGATTGGCACTACTGTCTTGATCCCTCAATCATTCTTTTACTTCTTTATACTACAAAAGACGTTTATCTAGAGCTATATCTTCACATCACGTTTGAGCTTCATTGTTATAGCTTTAGTAATCCTAATATGTAAGGATACTCCCTTGTCTTGGATATGTGCCAACCAAAAGTGAGAGAATGGGTTACTTAGGTGACAATGGTTACTGTCCTAGTAGTTCCCCCTAGGGTTGCACCTTGTGGATTAGGGATTTTATCATTAAGTGTGAGTTGGGGAGGTAAAGGTAGCATCAACACTACCTTCTACACAGATTGATACAACTACACCCACCAGTTGGCGTTAGACAGATGATGCAGGAACTAGTGGCAAATGCGCCATGACCTTTTCTTGTAAAAAGGGGAGATGTCATTGATAGGTGGCTAGCTGCTCGATTTGTCATTGTAGATGACTCATGATGATGAGATACATTAATATCCTTGATTTAAGAACTCTTAGGGTTCAGGATTTAGTATCAACTTTGATGTATCATTTTTGATTTGGCATCCACTACATCATATATATTGGTGTTTTTTCCTATTTATGTGCCAATGTGTTTATTTGATGTTGTTGTTGATTTATAGGTCTAAAAATCTGCAAAAAAGAATTTATTTTGTATTTTTAATGCTTTCCGTGATTTGCTGATTTTTGTTGAATTTTTTGCCCATGTTGCTGAGAAGTTGTACTTCGAACCCTCACCGATTTTTTGTCTGTCCCGATTTTTTCAACAATGATATATAGGCGTTGTCTAGCTATTCTACAAAATGTTTTTTTTGCTGGAATCCTGCGACATAAATCTATACGAAATCACTATTTTTTGTTATTTAAAATCCAGTTTTCAATGCATAAATGGATTCCGATTTATCCTTGCAGCGTCTATGGCTCATCAATTAGTATTAGAGCACATTTTGCTCCTGTCCTCAAATATTTTTTTTGGGAGAACAAAAGAATCTGTTCCCTCTTACCTTAGGGTTCCATAGACTTTTAGGGATCCAATCCCTCTTACCTCAGGGTGCCATAGTCTTTTAGGGATCTTCACTTTCATACATTCAGCTACAAGAAACGCTGCAAGTTTTCAGCGCTATGAACTTAAGGGGTATTAAACACCCTCAGTAGCATATTCCCCCAACCAACTTTCTTCTGGGGTAAGTCTTATTTCAGTTTTGGGATTTTAGTTCATTTTCTTCATGCATTTGGTTGCTTAGATCTATGGATATGTAACATCATTTCCAACAAAGCACTAGATGTTTTGTTCAATATCAGCAAATCTGCCAGACTTTGCCACTTCGTTTGCCATACACCCAAACACAATAGATCCTCTCCTTGTTGCGCTGACTTCAGAGTTCAGACCTCACATGTGAGGCATGCTTGACTCTCCTATGGCCTAATGCTGCTACCATTTAGACCTAACTTGTTCAAATTCAACACTTCTTGTGGAAAGAGGTTCAGGTCTTCTCCACCCTCCATTTCATGCTCCACCTCTTGCTACACTTGTCTCTCTTTTGGCAGATTATCCCTCTGTAGATCTCACACATGAGGATCAACCTCTTGACCACGTGGATATTTTGATTTCCACCTCAGTTGAACATCTAGTATAGAACCTTGACATGGCAACTCCAAAACCAAAACCCATGACTTCCACATGGCTTGCTTAGGTCTAGGGCAGTGTCATAGATGAAGTCCATACTTCGGTTGCAGGCCCCTAGGATTCTCCTTCCCATACATGTTCAATGAGCTCAGATCTACAAGTTACATTGTAGTTTGTTGTCCTTCCTAAACTTAAACAATTGAATCTCTCACACAACATTAACAGTGGGCCAGGTCATTCCCTTGATCATTCTTCTGACATGCAAGAAACAATTATTGCGATTGTGGTTTCTTTAATGTGTGCTTCCAAATTTAGTGCCACAAGTCCTCTAGACGTCACTCAATTGCCCATTCACAATTCATTCTCTCCACCAGATTGACCCACTTAGATAGAAGGAGCCTCCAACACACATGATTCCATTGAAGAAACTAGGGGGTGACCATTGAGACACCCCTGGATTCTCGTTTTACAGATTTCGCATAGCCCAATCCTCCACTTGCCCATAATGAGGTGTTACTCCTTGAGTTGACACTTTTTATGGATGATCCAGAGAAGGTAGACTAGGCCAGGCATAACAAAGATATTTCTAATGGCACATGATCTCGACTATTAAAATCTGTGAAGGTGGTAGGCCCCTCATTGCCCAATTATGATGTTGAAGCAGGTCATGACATTGACATGGTAGATTTCTGAGTATTGGTTTCCTCTGCAGTTGCCTTTTTTGGTCTTGTTAATGAACAATTGGCTTATGTTTATCCTGAAGTAAACATACAAACACTATCTGTTCTGAAATATCATGAAAACAATATTTGGAATAGGGTTAATGCAATTTTTGTCTCACGAGCAACGAAATTACTGCTCATGAAGAAGGTAGTAACATTGGCAACGTCTTCAATTGGTTCTCGTCCTGCCTATAACTGAAAGCATAAATATAGTATCTTGCTCAGGCCATTTAGCCAACAATTTACACTTCCTTGACATTTGCACAGGTTGGCATGGGTCTCTTGATCATGCTGGTTTGTTATGAAGTTTTCCATTTACAGATTGTGTGTGGAAGGTGCACACTTTCATGGTACAACCAGCACTATCCCACATATGGTAGACAATCAGCCCCCATTTCTCTTCTTTTGTAGCAAACACAAAGTCAAGTTGAATGCCATTTTAACCCAAGAGGATAGTGCGGACACTGTCCAATTAAACTGGGAGGAGTTAATATGCCATGAGGCAGATTGAGTGTAGTTATGTATTGTATTTACTTCCTCATTAATAGTTTGTTAGATGTTTCTTCTTTTATTATTATTTTAATGTGCAGGTTGTTAAAGTTGTTACCAATGACAGTCAACTTCAACTACTCCTGGTCTGGTAAACCATTATATATATCAGTGGCAAATGAGTGTATAGATGTTTATATTTTGACAAAAATCTCTTTTGTTCTTTTATTGTCTGATACATCACTACAGCCTTTGTGTCTCTCATCAAATGGAGAAACGACAGGTACAAAAAATATAAATATATTTTTATAATTTATAAAAAATGTAGAAAATTCAGATTTAAGAATGAAAACCATTCATGAATCACAGCATTAAAACTGTAAGTTATAACCAAAAAGAAAGTTCTCATGCTATTATCCATCCATGGACACATGTATGAAAGTTATAAAAAGTTGTAACAGATGCTATTTTTTTCTCTTGGCAATGCTTTCTGCTCATAAATCTTTTCCATTTCTGGATTGTTCACATGTTACCTTGAAATGCGCTGCCTTTATATAATTATACCAAGATTTGTTGTGGTTAGGAATCGGAAATGAACACTTGGTATTTGGAGGGGTATGGTATTTCTCAGGTGACACATAGACAGTTTAATTCTGGGGAGACTTTGAGTTGCAATCTAGAGCATGCAAATGTTGAGTTTAATCCTGGGAATTATCCTCAAAGTTCAAATCGAGCACTGACAGCAAGAGAACAAAGATTTTGAATTTATAAATAGAGAATATCCTCAATTAAAGAACAACAAGAGAACAAGAGAATAAGAGAACAAGAAACGAAGAATCTATTTTTCAAGAACCAATGGCTTACTTTTAACTTTCGTGAACTTTGAAATGATTCCCCCTTGATGCTGCTTCAAAGTTTGATTCCTAGCTTCAATATTCTATGCAACTTCCAAGCAATTGCAATTAGATGAAAATATCTTATGCGAATTAGAATGGGGAGGAGGGGTCTTCTTATAGACTAGGAATGGGGTTTACCGTTTAAGGTTAGGCTTTTTGAGATTTTGTGGCAAGTGGCATTTGATCCATGGCCAAACATTTCTTGGCTGGGTAGGAAACATTTTAAGATCGTAAGATCTGTTGATGATGCTTGGGATACGTTTCGTGGGTGAGGGATCCTTTTCAGTTTGTATAGGGAATGGAGCTTAGGCAAATCCAAATTTGGATGGTGTATTTGGTGGCATCGGGATATAGATGATATGAGTTTTTGAGATAAAGTTGAAATAGTAAGAATGATCTTTTCCAAAAGAGCCCTTTTTGTTTTCTGCAAAATTGGGAACGCCCCATTTTGGTTTGGGAACACACTCTCATCTTGCTCCTGTCTGGAGCATGCTATGAGGACTAGGGGGGTGGGCGCTTCCATGCATCACTGGTGCAAACATCTCCTCATAATCTATCCCTTCTACTTGTGCAGATCCTTTAGCCATGAGACTTGCTTTATGTTTGTCAATATACATGTTTGACTTATCCAAGTGCTTTTTTTCCTAGAGGCAGTTCTACTACCTTCCGTGTTTTCTCATCAATGCATCATATTCAACTTGCATTGCATCTCTCCAACTTGTGCTTTATTTGCTCCTTCAGACGAAGTTGTATCATGATGGGAGACTATATTACTGAGTTACTCAAAGGCAAGATTTACTTGATCTCTGGTTCTGGAGGAGCTCCTTGTTCACCTTCTCTTTGTTCATTTGAATGCAGGTCTTCCATGGTTTCGTAGGTGAGGGATCCTTTTCAGTTTGTGTAGGGAATGGAGCTTAGGCAAATCCAAATTTGGATGGTGTATTTTGGAACATAGGGATATAGATAATATGAGTTTTTGAGATAAAGTTGAATTAGTAAGAATGAATTTCTCCAAAAGAGCTCTTTTTGTTTTCTACAAAATTGGGGAACGCCCCATTTTGGTTTGGGAACACGCTCTCATCTTGCTCCTGTCCGGAGCTTGCTATGGGGACTAGGGCTGGGCGCTTCCATGCATCACTGGTGCAAACATCTCCTCATAATCTATCCCTTCTACTTGTGCAGATCCTTTAGCCATGAGACTTGCTTTATGTTTGTCGATATACATGTTTGACTTATCCAAGTGCTTTCTTGCCTGGAGGCAGTTCAACTACCTTCCATGTTTTCTCATCAATGCATCATATTCAACTTGCATTGCATCTCTCCAACTCGTGCTTTATTTGCTTCTTCAAACGGAGTTGTATCATGATGGGAGACTATATTACTCACAAAGGCAAGATTTACTTGATCTCTGGTTCTGGAGGAGCTCCTCGTTCGCCTTCTCTTTGTTCATATGAATGCAGGTCTTCCATGGTCCTATAGTACCACTTTGCTTTCTTCTCAAAATATTGATCATAGGATGTTCGTTGCACAATTTCCTCCTCCTCTTCTTCCCTTCTCCTTTTTCTATATGTGATTGGGTTTGGGCAATTGGTGTTCGGTTGTGTTGATGCAGGATCTTTTGTTGTTCAACATTTCCTTCTTCTTGAGCAAATCTCTAAGAAGATTCTTTTTCATCTTTCGTAAAAGCTGGGTTTTCATAAAACATAACATCTCCATTATTAGTAATTTTCTTGTTAGCAGGATCATACCATTTATATGTTTTGGAATCCAAGCTATAACCAATGAAGACACATTTTCTACTCTTATCTTAGATTTTTATGTCTATTTTCATCTGGGATGGGAGCATAGGCTGCACAACCAAAGACTCACAATTTTCATCCTTGTGGTTTTCGACTTGACCATGCTTCCTCTAGAGTCATATTTCTAACTGCTTTAGGACTAATATTGAATAGAAAGACTGCAGTTTGCACTTCTTCTCCCTAAAATTCATGTCCTAATTTGCACCCTTTTAACATACACCAGGGCATTTTCATTATCATTCTATTTTTCCTCTCTGCAACACCATTTTGTTGCAGTGTGGAGGGGGTTGTTAGTCTGTGAATTCCTTCTTTCTGGCAGCAGTTTAGGAATTCATTTGACGTGTACTTTCTCTCTTTGTTGGAAAGGTCCTTTAGACGACTTCCACACGTCCAACACTAGACCTGTGTGGAAGTACATGTTCGAGCTACAATCATCAATAGGGAAGCCTCCCTTGAGCCGGAGGAGAGCCAGCCTAAAGAGTAGAGGAGACTTGGTGAAGTGGCAGTGGCCAACTGCCTAGTTACACAAGTATATCATATAGGTGCTTTGGACTCTTACACTTTCATGATGATAGATTTTGTGGTAACAAAGCCCACATGTGTACATACATTCGAAAAATAGGCAAATTTTCTCACACATGCCAATTAAAAACTCCATGACGTGGTATCCAAGGTGCAACCATTTCCTCAATAAATGTGCATATGGCTAAGTACAAAGAGGAAGAGGTCAGCATATCTAATAATAACCCTCAATCCATGTGCAAGGAATATATACATGCCAACTAACTCCATGGAAGAGGGGATGGCCCCAACATTAGGCAATAAAATACAAATAAGTATGAATATGTCTCCAAATGTGTGCCAATAAGGGGAGAGATCCAACTAAGTCATTGCTCCATGTCATATTAAAGCCATCCAAGTGTTAATAACCCTCATATAGGCCAGGGCACTCACAACATAAGCTCGACTTAATCTCAACCATGCCAAATAAAACCATTGAAGGACTAGAAAGTGCCAACACATGAGGAGCAATAATTAATCATCAAAACTTAGGGAAAGCCCTAGTTGATGGGTTCCCTGTCGCAAAATGCACCAAGGATATCAAATATGTGAGCAAATGCTAAGCAAAACCCTCCAATACCCGTCATATGCTAGATGTAAGCCTCTAACCACTGAAAACATACCATACCACCATGACAAACATATCCATCAATAAGAGCCATAACATCCCACATTATCATCGTCCAACCCCTTGGGGAGTTAGAGCCATCGTACATATGTGCAAGGAGTAATACCATGATACTAGTATAAGTCATATAAATTTGCAAGCATCATCATTAACTATCCACTAACATGCTGATCCATCAAAAAAATAAGTGCAATCATGAAGAGAGAACCAAGCCATGACAGTCCATTACAAAGGAGAAGTGAGTCTCCTTCAATTCAAAGTACTCAAGCAACCGAACTGAAGTACCATCCTCATGAAGCTATCATCCTACAAATCCCTGTAATCTGTGATGAAAATCACGTGTGTAATCCTCATGCTATATGAGGGGTAATAGGCTTTATAGGTGGATCAGTCCTATGTTCAAGTGAAGTTTGTAATGTACTTCAGGGAAGCTAACCAGATCCATAAAATTTATCTCTACACATAGCCAATAAACCAGATGATCAAGCAAGAATATGTATTGGATCAGAGAATGCTCAGAAGTACAAATGGCAGGTTTGACATAACTATTAATGTTGTGACCTTTACTTTGTGCCATGTGGTCACGACCTTTTATAATATGCTTATTAAATTTTAAGTGTTAATACATAATTAGTAATTGCTACATACTAATATGCCTCGAATTATAGGTGGGATAGGTGGGGCAAAAGATCAGTGATGGAAGTGAAAATATCGAGCTTGATTTAACATGCAGATTATTTCTTTAGTTTCTTCAACGCTTTAAGCACAATTTGATTTATCAACCAGCAAAATGAATACTTCGAAATGATGAACAGAAGTAGAAGAGTTACTCAAATAGAATCTCACACATGCAAAAGAATTTACCCTGGGGAAACACTATACAGGGAGAAAAACCCCAGCAAACAATCTCCTTTATTGCAAATAATATGTAAGATCAAGTACAATAATCCACCACGAAAATACCTGACTGTTAGACCAGCAAACACAAAAAGTTCACTGACTTTTACAGCTGATATAAACAACACTATTCGCTGTCCTTTATTGCTGATATAGACAGCACTGTTCGCTGTCCTTTACTGCTGATATAGACAGCACTAATCGCTGTACTGCTGATATAGACAGCACTAATCGCTGTCATGGCTCACAAAGCTTGACTAGGCTCAGAGAGGTTGTACGTNTCCTTTATTGCTGATATAGACAGCACTGTTCGCTGTCCTTTACTGCTGATATAGACAGCACTAATCGCTGTACTGCTGATATAGACAGCACTAATCGCTGTCATGGCTCACAAAGCTTGACTAGGCTCAGAGAGGTTGTACGTCCTCCTCGACTTTTGCACTAGTTTGTCTATGCTCAGAGAGGTTGTATGTTCCCCCCTGAGTTTTGCACTAGAGTGTCTATGCTCACAGAGGTTGTACGGTCCCCCTGACTTTTTTACTAGACTGTCTATGCTCACAGAGGTTGTGCATTCCCCTTGACTTTAGCATTAGACTTACATCTTGACTTTTGTCTTTGACTTACAAAGTTTCTTCCTTTGCCTTGGCTAGACTCACAAGACCATATGACATCTCGTTCGTCCCGACTTTTGGTTTGACTCACGGAGGTTGTAACTTGTACGTTCCCCATGGATTTTGTCAATACCTCACAAGACTGGTTGATTCTCCAAATCTCCTTGGCTAGCCTCAGGGTGGCCCACATGGCCTCTCATTGGAGAATGACTGTCGATGTTGCCAAATTTAACACTCCCTCTCAGCGAGGGAGTCATTCTCATCCACACCAAGCTTGCCTCGCAGCTGCACAAACTGTCTCAGTGGCAATGGCTTGGTCAGGATATCAATTACCTGCTCACTTGTGGCTATGTACTGTAGCTTTACAGTTTTTCTCTGGACCATGTTTCTGATGTAATGGTATTTCATGTCAATGTGCTTTAACCTGTCGTGAAATATTGGGTTCTCTCTCATCTTTATGCAACTTTGATTATCACAGTGAATCACCATCAACTCTAGCTTATCACCAAACAATGTAGAAATCAATTTTCTGAGTCATACTACTTCCTTTCTAACATCACTTGTTGCAATGTACTCAGCCTCGGCTGTACTCTGTGCAATGGATTCCTATTTCCTGCTTGACAATGAGATAGCGAATCCTAAACTGAAGCAGTATCCAAAAGTACTTTTCCGGTTCACTGGGCTTCCTGCCCAGTCAACGTCTGCATACCCATGCAAAAACAAACCACCATTGGATGTATATCTCAGACCATAGGTAATGGTCCCTTTGAGATATCTCAAGATGTGCTTTGTTGCCACCCAATGTCTCTGTCTCGGTTCAACCATGAATTGACTCATTGCAATGATCATATACATATCTGGCCTGGTATGGATCATATACATCAATGATCCAAGCTGCCTATACATGGTGGGATCAACCAAATCTGAGCCTATATCAGAATCATGCAACTTCCTCGGGTTGGTAATCATCAAAGTAGACATGGATTTACAATCCATTATACCAAAACTCTTTAACACATCCATTGTGTATTTACCTTGTGCCAGAAATATCTCGCCTTGTCTTTGCCACACTTCCAATCCTAGGAAGTAATGCATCAGGCTTAAGTTTTTCATCTCAAATTCTGAGATTAGCTCCCTCTTACACTAGGCTATTAACCCTTCATCTCTTGTCAGAAAGATATCATCAACATACATGATTAATATAACAGGTTGGTTCCCTGTTACCTTAAAGTACAGATTTGCATCAACATCACTTTTCTGAAAGCCCAGGATTTTAAGAAAGCCATCAATCCTGTCATACCAAACTCTGGGAGCCTGCTTCAGACCATACAAGGCCTTCCTTAGCTTGCATACACGAGTGTCTTTGTTATGCAGTACAAAACCATTTGGTTGTTCCACAAAGACCTCATGTTCAATCTTTCCATACAAGAATGTTGTTTTTACATCCATCTGATGTAGTTTCCAACCAAGAACTGAAGCTAATGCAATAATAACTCGAATGGAGGTATACCTGGCTACAGGGCAAGAGTCTCATCGTAGTCAATTCCTTCTTTATGAGAGAAGCCTCTGGCTACAAATCTTTCTTTGAAATTTTCCACACACCCATCAACTGCATGTTTGATCTTATAGATCTTTTTGGAAGAGACCATTGATTTGACCTTTGGCCTCGGCACAATGTCCCAGACATTGTTCTTTAGAATAAACTTGTATTCCTCAAGCATGGCATCCATCCACACTTGTAATTTATCTGCTTCTTCAAACGAGGAAGGCTCGACATCACTAATGTTGCTCATCAATACAACATAGCCTCCATACCTATGAGGCCTCTTACTTTCCCGGAAAGTTCCTTTGGGAGCAACTATCTTTTTCGCTTCTTGCACTGTATCTTTAAGCCATCTTGGCTTCCTTTTGGCTGGAGGTTCTTCAAGAGTTCTTTCCAACTCTTCAATAGGTTCTAGGGGCTCATCACTTGGCCCTTCATGAAGTTCCTCCCTCTGATCATTTGACTCTTCATTTTCAGAAGAAGGTGAAACTGATTGAACTGCTTCTGATTCCTGTTGTAGCTCTCTGGATTTCTTGAATGCGGCTTCCACATGGAAAGTCACATCCCTGCTTACCTCTATCTGCCTCTGACCTGGTACATAAATCCTGTAAGCCTTGGAGTTCTCGTTGTACCCCACAAAAACCCCTTTCTTGCCTGAGGGTTCCATCTTTGTCCTCTTCTCCTTAGGGACATGAATATATACAGGACATCTAAATATCCTTAGATGCCCTACTTCAGGTTTGATACCTGAGAAGACCTCTTCAGGAGTCTTGTCCTTCAAGATAGCATGAGGACACCTGTTCTGAATATACATGGCAGTGTAGGTAGCTTCTGCCCATAAGGAATTTGGTAGATCCTTGTCAAACATCACGGCTTTCGCTGCCTCACATATTGTCCTGTTTTTCCTCTCAGCAACACCATTTTGTTGAGGGTTATATGGCACAATCAACTGTCTCTTGATTCCTGCTTCCTTGCAGAAGTCCTCAAACTGGAGAGATTCAAACTCTCCTCCATTGTCTGTTCTAAGAGTTCTGATGTGTTTCCCCATCTGCTTTTCAATAAAGGCTTTATATTCTTTAAACTTACCAAATGTGTCACTTTTCGGCTTAAGGAAATAGATCCAACATTTTCTAGAACAATCATCAATAAAAATGACATAATTCAAGCAACCACTAAGAGAGGTTAAAGCGTTGAAGAAACTAGAGAGAAACACTATACGGGGAGAAAAACCCCAGCAAACATTCTTCCTTTATTGCAAATAATATGTAAGATCAAGTACAACAATCCACCACGAAAATACCTGACTGTTAGACCAGCAAACACAAAAACTTCATTGACTTTTACAGCTGATGTAAACAGCACTATTCCCTCTCCTTTATTGCTGATATAGACAGCACTGTTCGCTGTCCTTTACTGCTGATATAGACAGTACTAATCGCTGTCCTTTATTGCTGATATATACAACACTGTTTGACTTCTTCACTACTGAAATAAACAGCACTAATCACTGACCTTTACTGCTGATATGGACAGCACTAATTGCTGACCTTTACTGCTCTGTCTCCTTCGCTGAATAACCTTTCTGTGTAGAAGAGGAGGTTGAGCTCTGTATATAAAGGCGTGGAGAGGAGAGGAGAGTGGACTTAAATTAGAAGGAGTCTACATGTCCTTTGCCACTAGACTCAACTCGAATTAGTAACTTGACTTAACTAAACTTTGCATGCCAACTCGCCCTTGAGACTTGGCTTATGCATGGCATGCAACTCGACATGCAACTCGACATGCATGCAATGTAACTTGACATGCATGCATGCAACTCGACATGCAACATGCAACTCGACTTTGACCACATACAACTTATCTTTTACAACTTGAGCTTGACAACTTAGACTAAACATGCAAATCGACTTTTACAACTGAATTAGGCAACTCGAATTTCTTTTCATGGTGGATAAAGTTACACGTGCCAACGCATTAGATCATTACATTTACATTAATTGCATAACGGAGATTGTTTGTCTCTAGCTCATAGGAATTGTACATTCAACCTAACTTTTGCTAGATGCCTTGACTTTTGCTCATGGCTCACAAAGCTTGACTAGTTTCACAGAGGTTGTACGTTCCCCCTGACTTTTGCACTAGTCTGTTTATGCTCACAGAGGTTGTACGTTCCCCCTGACTTTTGCACTAGTCTGTCTTTGCTTACAGAGATTGTACTTTCCCCGACTTTTGCATTAGACTTACATCTTGACTTTTGTCTTAGACTTACAAAGCTTCTTCCTTTGCCTTTGCTAGACTCACAAGATCATATAGCATCTCGTTTGTCCTGACTTTTGGTTTGACTCACAGAGGTTGTATGTTCCCCCTGCCTTTTGTCAATACCTCACAAGACTGGTTTATTCTCCAAATCTCCCTCGCTAGCCTCAGGGTGGCCCACATGGCCTCTCATTGGAGAATGACTGCCGATGCTGCCAAATTTAACAATGGATTCTGCAAAACACAGAAATGGAGAGATGCAGAAAATTTAGGAGCAAATGTCAATCATAAGACTGATGACGAGAAGCAGAGATAGTGGCCACCTGTGGGGTATGGTGACAACAAATAATTGTAATAATGGGTGGATGGCAATTAAACAGAATGTGAGGGATAAGTAGAAATGATGGAAAAAGACAGTGAGAAATGGATGCACAGGTTGAACTAATAGGGTACAGGGTTTATATTTATATTTCTCTTTCCTTTTCCTTTTTGATATTACTGCTTTTATTTTGCCCTTTCCCCCCTTTTGCTTGATTTTTTCTATTTGTTTTTTTTTTCACCTTTTCTTTCTAAAAATGTGGAGTGGACCAAATGTGAAAGGAATCTGTTGTCCTAGAAAGTGATGGGCAGAGTGATTGGTTTCAGAATCGGAAACCTCCAATATGACTTGTAGCACACTCGAGTGCAGCTATAGAGATGCATAACCTTCATTTGTGATGGTACACATAGATCAAAAGTTAAAATGATCATATGTATTAAATTAAAGAATAGTGACAACTATAAATGGTAGGGCTTATAGAGCTATTAGTGCCATGTGCTTTAACTATGGGTCATGGCAAATTTAAAGTGTTATTATACCTCAATGACTCTTTATAATATATTCAAAATTTTTAATTATCAATAAATAGTGTTTCTAGAATTCTTTAACAGTCTTTATGGATTAGATCGAGTTAATGATATCTTGGGCTGGGTTTGATCATTCAATTTTGGTTCACAATAATGGTTTAATTCTTTAGCTGGTCAGATTCACGACAATGAAAGAATCTATAATTTATCTATCTGCTAGTGGATGACAACTGCTTGAATCATACTAATCTCCTGTTAGGTCTTTTTCTCAATATACTCATTGAAAGCTATTAGATTCTTTGGGATTAAAAAGTTCTGTGATCTCTTTGGAAATATTCATTTTCTTGCCATCCAGATATGTTGGGCTCCAGGTATAATATATCCTAAGGTTCAAATTTCTCTTGAAAGTGTCTTATGTATTATTCAAGGCATTAAGTGCTGTCTGTCTGCTACTCTGCATTTTTATGATCACTTGTAAGGTTCTTTGCTGGGTGGTAATTAATTATTCGGTTAAGATTTTTTGCTCGATTGGTTTTGATTGTTTTAGATACTCAGCATTTTTCAACTGATTATTAATGTGATTTTGGTATGAACATCTCATTCTTGAAATACTAGAACTCACGAGAAAATTCTCTTTGAATAAAGCTTGATATGTTTTTAGGTTTCCTTTCTTTTTATAGGTCTTTAGAAATACACTGTCACACGCCCATGCTCTTGATCTTGTGCCTTCAGTGGTTGCAAGTAAATGTTGTGTTGCAACTGTAAATCCCTCATTTAGTTTGTCTTCTGATTTGGAATAAAGGAAAATTGTAGTGAAATCTTGGAAAATATTTCCATGGGAGCCCTGACAGATGCTGTTTTATGTTGAACAGGTTTTCAAGGGCAAGAAGATGCCAGGGCATATGGGTTGTGAG